>NIVC01003924.1:45000-69406 GCA_002269645.1 Macrostomum lignano | reverse complement strand
GTCTCTCACCCTCCTGCTATTTGTCTCTCACCATCTCTGCCATTTGTCTCTCACCATCTCTGCCATTTGTCTCTCACCATCTCTGCCATTTGTCTCTCACCATCTCTGCCATTTGTCTCTCACCCTCCTGCTATTTGTCTCTCACCATCTCTGCCATTTGTCTCTCACCATCTCTGCCATTTGTCTCTCACGATCTCTGCCATTTGTCTCTCACCCTCCTGCTATTTGTCTCTCACCATCTCTGCCATTTAATTGTCTCTCACCATCTCTGCCATTTGTCTTTCACGATCTCTGCCATTTGTCTCTCACCATCTCTGCCATTTGTCTTTCACCCTCCTGCTATTTGTCTCTCACGATCTCTGCCATTTGTCTCTCACCTCCTGCTATTTGTCTCTCACGATCTCTGCCATTTGTCTCTCACGATCTCTGCCATTTGTCTTTCACGATCTCTGCCATTTGTCTCTCACTCTCCTCCTATTTGTCGCTCACTCACCCGCCATTCTTTCACATCCAACCATATCTGCCCGCTCGCAGATCAGCTTCTTCTCGACAGCGCCTCAGCTGTCGGACAAGAACCGGTTTCCCTACTTCCTGCGAACCATACCGTCGGACAAGTACCAAGCCATTGTTATTGTGGACCTCATCATGGCATTCAATTGGTCTTATGTGTCTATTGTGTACGAGGATTCCAAATACGGCAGAGAGGTAAGCAACTAGCAAATTCACTTACAGTCGCTAAATGAATCGAAGAGTAGAAGAATAAGATTTCGTTTTTATTTTTTTCTATCAATCTCAGGCGTTCGAAGAGATCGAGAAGCTGTTTAGAAGCAACAGAATCTGCGCAGCTCTGGTTGAGACTCTGCCCAGGGACTCCAAGCTGGCTAAAATTGAAGAATATTATACCAAAATTCACCGACTGGTTAAGCACCAGAGCTCTTTCGAGGGAATTGGTGCTTCGGGTGAGAGCATGGGATCTGTGGAGTGGGGTGGGTGAAGCATCGGAGGAGTGGGGTGGGTGAAGCATCGGAGGAGTGGGGTGGGTGAAGTATCGGAGGAGTGGGGTGGGTGAAGCATCGGAGGAGTGGGGTGGGTGAAGCATTGGAGGGGGGGTGGGTGAAGCATCGCGGGACTGGAGTGGGTGAAGCATCGGAGGAGTGGGGTGGGTGAAGCATCGGAGGAGTGGGTGGGTGAAGCATCGCGGGACTGGAGTGGGTGAAGCATCGGAGGAGTGGGGTGGGTGAAGCATCGGAGGAGTGGGTGGGTGAAGCATCGGAGGAGTGGGGTGGGTGAAGCATCGCGGGACTGGAGTGGGTGAAGCATCGGAGGAGTGGGGTGGGTGAAGCATCGGAGGAGTGGGTGGGTGAAGCATCGGAGGAGTGGGGTGGGTGAAGCATCGGAGAGTGGGTGAATCTAAGCCCGGAGTCCAGCAGCTGTGCACACCCAACCGACAAATCGCAGGCGTGGTTGTATTCGGCTCAGACCAGGAAGTTGGCGACTTCATGTCGGCAGTGCGCGACCTGAACTACACGGACAAGTTCAGCTGGATCGGCTCGGACGGCTGGGGCGCCCGGCCGCTGGTCTACAAGGACAACACGGAGCGAGTGGTGAGTCCTGGGTGAAGCCAGGGCCATGCATGCTGTACTTCCCGGATGTGCTGCTGAGATTTTTATCGAAGCTTCTTCAAGGCCTTCAACGCATAAAAACAAAAATTGAAGTATGCTTCAGCTGTAAAAGATATGGGAAATGAAAAGTAGATAAATTTTGAAAGATTTATTAGTTCAACTGCAGTACAGAATCTATTTTATTAAGGGTTTAATTATCTATTCAAAACCCCCAAGAGCACCGGAAGCAAAACTATTAAGGCTTGGTCTTAGTTGATGCCATCAGTATATTTAGTAATAAAGCAGAAAAATGTCTCTTAGTTCTTATAAACTATGAGCGCAAGAGAGAATTTTGTGGATCACCATGGACAGCTGAAGCTGAAAGCCGCTGGACTCGCAAACCATGCAGATCTCCTTGCGAAAAGCATTGTCGAGATGGGAAGCTTTCAGTTTTTAGCAGTGCTGAATTCCCAACATCTCACCTGCTGGACTTCTGAATTGCAAATGCAGCCAGCAGGTGTTTTGCCCGAGCTGCGTAGACAATTTCGTTTTAAAAATGTTTTTAAAAAGTATTATTATAGCGCGGCGAAGATAAGAGACATTTTTGTTTCAGGCCCCCACAGTGCCCGAACTGTCTCTAGCAAACTTACAGAAAAGTACCTTTCAAGGACTTCTCAAAATGGTATTTTTTTCTCGGTCAAAAGCCAACAAATATCCGTTTTGCGAAATCCGATTAGAGAAGAAGCAGGACAGTTCCGTGCAAATTTAGCCCGGCAAAACTGGCATTTTCTCTCCCGCCAATGCAAGCGTAAAGCAGTGATTGAATTTGATTTCATTTTTGCTACTCATTTCCTGTCCTCATCCAATGGAGGACAAATGCAGAAGGACGCTGCACTCGCAGATTTCGCAGCGAACTGCATTGGTGAGATGGGAAGTTTTTTAGTTTCTCAGCACTGAATTCCCAATGCCTCACCTGCTGGATTTCCGAATTTCAGATGCAGCCAGCAGGTGTTTTGTCCGAGCTGCGCTCACAAGTTCGTCGTGAAAAATTTGAAAAAGTATTTTTAGAGAGCGGCAAAGATCAGGGACACTTGTGTTTTCTAAAGGGATTTTGCAGTTTTGCTTTGAGTGGGGTTTGGCCATAGACAAATCCGTCCAGACAAAACACTGCAGAGACAGGAGCAGCTGCAATTCGCCGCAACTGCTTGCTTGCTTGCCGGTCTCCGGCAGCAGTTCATGAAAAAGCAGCTTGATAAACTTGTGAGCGCAGCTCGGACAAAACACCTGCTGGCTGCATTTGCAATTCGGAAGTCCAGCAGGTGAGCATTGGGAATTCAGTGCTGAAAAACGGAAACGTCCCATCTCATTTCGCATGCGAAAGTTGCACGATTTTCACGAGCAGCGTCCTTCTGCTTCATCTGTCCAAGTAAGTCAGGCCTGACAGACGGTACTCAGGTAATTCGATACGGACTCTCTTCGTCTTACGAGCTAAAATTGATTCCTGGCAGAAATCCCTTAGATCGATGGATTTGATTCAACCGAAACTCATTGCGATGTTCCCGCTAGCTAGCGTCCGATTTCGTAAAGCATAGAAAGCTCTACAAATTTCTCTGAATGGCTGCGATTTATCGATTCAAGACAGCTCGCATGACAACTGATGCACTATTAATGGGAAAGAAATGTGAGCTTTGAAACTGCCAGCGTAGAGTCATTTATAGGAAAGAAACCAGCTAAGCGGCAAGCGTCCCTTACTTCGACTCCGTGCGCGGCCGCATTCATTTGGCTGACGATTGGAAAGTCGAAGGGCAGCTCTACACCCTGTATGAGCGCTTGAGTTGTGTGAGTATGAGCTCACGTGTCAGCGGAATTGGTTGTGGGACGATGGTGCCCGCAGCCCTACTGCGAATATATTTATATATACCTGCATAGTTTTACAGTAGATAAACCAGAAACTGCAAGTGAAGACTGCTATCGAAAGAAACAAACACCCCACAATTCCAGGTAGAAGGCGCCGTCACGGTGCAGCCGCTGGCCAAAGAGGTCGAAGGGTTCAAGCGCTACTTTCTCGGCCTCACGCCGGCTGACAACACTCGAAACCCGTGGTTCACCGAGTTCTGGGAAGACTACTTCGAATGCCGACTGCCCTGGGCCACGGAGACGCCCTACAACCAGCAGTACTACAGCAGCTGCTCGCCACACCTGCGCATGGCCGAGACCGATAGCAAGTTCCTGCTCGAGCAGCAGCTGCAGTTCGTCAGCGATGCCGTCATGGCTTTCGCCGTGGCTCTGAAGGTGAGCTTTAGCGCTCTGGCTAGCGTATAGCAATTAGTTGGAATCCGTGGTGGGAGCACGAGAAATGGCTGCCGTGAATTTTGGCTCCTGGGGATTTTCCCGCCTACAGTATCTTCTGAGACGAGGACAGTCAGCAAGCCTATTGGTGAACTCGCTGTCAAGCAGCTCGATGCAGCCCGCTTCCAGCAGCAGTCACAGAGTCCTTTATAGTCTGTGTCCCTGTAGCTAACGCCCCTTATGTAGCTGGCGCCCCCTCTGTAGCTGGTGCCTTCTCTGTAGCTGGCGCCTCCTCTGTAGCTGGCGCCTTCTCTGTAGCTGGTGCCTTCTCTGTAGCTGGTGTCTTCTCTGTAGCTGGCGCCTCCTCTGTAGCTGGCGCCTTCTCTGTAGCTGGTGCCTTCTCTGTAGCTGGTGCCTTCTCTGTAGCTGGTGCCTTCTCTGTAGCTGGTGTCTTCTCTGTAGCTGGCGCCTCCTCTGTAGCTGGCGCCTTCTCTGTAGCTGGCGCCTTCTCTGTAGCTGGCGTCCCATCTGTAGCTGGCGTCCCATCTGTAGCTGGCGTCCCATCTGTAGCTGGCGTCCCATCTGTGGCTGGCAAAGCTCGGCGGACAAATCTCACAGACTCACTTGTAACAATACTAGATATTTAAGCATCAATCCGCAATGCATTGTAGAACATGCGTCAGAAGGTCTGCACTAAAGGCCTGAGCAGAGAGCAATGCATTGAGCATCTGGCTACGAATGGGGCCGAATTGTTGCAGGAGCTGAAGACGGTCACCTTCACGGGTGAGTTAGACTTGCTGTGATACTTACTGTTCTAGGAATTGCGTATTATAGCAAAGAAGCAAAGAGAGGAGAGGGTTAGCATCAGACGCACTAGTAAACCATAGTCAGCTGAAGCAGAACGTCGCTACACTTGATATTCTTAGAAATGGCTGGAGACTGATAGGGAACGCCTGTTTTTCGTATCTTAGTGTACTCCAGAGAGCGCATAGCGCTGGATGAGGATTTGCCATAGACAAATCGGGGCGAGAAAAATCCGATTTCTTCAGAGCAAGAACAAGGGAAAACATGCACGAAGTCCACGCTTGTGTGTCGGTGTTGAGAGTCGGATCAATAATAATATTCGCAGAAGGCCTACGGGCACCCTGAAATGGCCCCATAACCAGCGCTGACGGCAGTTCTGCTCATTCCGCTGACTCCTGAGCAACATACAAGCGCACCAATACTGTGCGCAGGCACGCAATGATACACACGCTCACACAGGGTGTACAGCGGCCCTTTGACTTTCTAATCGTCAGGCATGTACACTCTAAGTGTCATGGGGGTTGGTCCTCAGGGTTTGAATCGCACGACGAACCCAAATAAATCATCTATTTCAATAGATGTTTTTGTCGTCTCCTAAATGAGGGTTTTTTTCGATTTGGTTGACTTTCTGCAGGTTATTTATTTGTCTGTTTGACTAAAATAGATTTCTGGCTGACAGCACACAGATCGCTAGCAACATATCGGCTTAATTATCTAATTCTGTTTCTCCAGAGCGCGCGCCTAACGAAACAAATAGCAACGGCTAGCAGAGGGACTCGATCGCAATTCCCTTAGTAATCCCCATAGTTGCTGCTTGATGCAGATTATCTCTACAATAGCTGAATAGAGGCCTGCAAGTCCAGATTGCTGAAAATTGATGCAGAGCAGCTGATAAAAGAATGAATAGCCGCCCCCCCCCCGATCGAAGAAATACGAGTGCTATCTGAAGAGCTGCGAGATACGAGTACGAGAGTTATGGCCTTGCACTGCTAGCACTCAACTGAGGAACTATTCAAGTACATCTTGAGCTGCCATAGTAGGTACAAAGACCACTAGGAACACTTGGTTACAGAAGGACGTTACACTCTGGATTCGTGTCAGAATCAGAAGAGAAGTCTTTATTGTTTTAAAAGTGTTTATTGACTTTTTTTGCTCACTCATTTTTTAGAATGACTGGGCATCTTGTGAGACAGATTTTCAAGGAAATGGACCAATGTGTTCGGCTCCTGTATATGGTCTCTAGGCTTCAAATATTTTCAGAAACACGTCTCTGGTAATGAGACTACGAGCGTACTATTATATACCTTTTCAACTTCGGAGTCGTCAAAAGTGAGTTCAAATTCGTCAGCGTATGCAAAACTATATAGCGCTCAAGGGGAAGAGAAGGAGTGTCTATGGTAAGTTTTTAGAGAAAGTGACTTCGAATTCGTCTAAGTAAGTGAAATTCGTCAGTGCAAATACAGCCTGATCAGAAAAAGTGTTTGCTTTGTCCATGGTAAGAAAAGGTGTTTATGGTAAATTTAAGTAAGAAAGTGAGTTGAAGTTCGTCTGTGGAAAAGTAGCCCAATTTCCTGAAATCTTCATTTCATGCTTTGATTGTTGTCAGAGATGCCCTACATGACAACAAACAGCCAATGTAACGCACAAAGTCCCGTCAAGCCGACGACTGATTGCCTGTGTTGTCACAGCAGGAGCAGCAGGAAAATCTCCAACAAGCTTTTTGCTGCATTTCTTGAGGGTCACAGTCGGCTTCTCTTCCACATACCTCGTCAACGCCCCGAGCATCTCCTCAGAAAACTTTGGTCTCACTGCACCGCCACACGCGTTAAGATCAATCCTACCCTCATATACATATCTCCTGATGATGTCACTGGCAGTTGTCCTCTTCATATCCAGTTCAATTGCGAGTTGTCTCCAGTCTCGTCCTTGTTGAAAACATCGCACGAATCTAGAGCGATCCACAGACGAAATTCTCATGTAGAGCATCTCTGACACCAATCAAAGCATGACATGAAGATTTCAAGAAATTCGGATACTTTTCCACAGACGAACTTCACTCTTTTTCTTACTTAAATTTACCATAGAAATCTTCTTTTCTTACCATGGACAAAGCAAACACTTTTTCTGATCAGGCTGTATTTGCACTGACGAATTTCACTTACTTAGACAAATTCGAAGTCACTTTCTCTAAAAATTTACCATAGACACTCATTCTCTTCCCCTTGAGCGCTATACAGTTTTGCATACGCTGACGAATTTGAACTCACTTTTGACGACTCCGAAGTTGAAAAGGTATATTAACAAAAAATTGAGTCTATGTTTTCGGCTACTTTATTGCTTCCTTAAAATTAAAGACTTGACTACCAAACGCACCTAAATATAGAGTGTCTCCATTGTTCAGGATTTTTCTTGCACCTACATCTAGTTTGAAAATAAATTAATGACTTGCTTGGTAGGGGACAAATATCTGAACAATCTGACGAGAAAAGTAACCTGCAAGGAATCGATTCGGAGATACAGACATTCTAATAATCGGCCTTGGATTTTTTTCCACGATTTGAAAGTGCTGCGTCCTTCTAGTCTAGATAATATACTACTAGAAAAACTCTACAATGCCCCATTGACAGGCCTGACTGGCATGAACTTCGAGTTCACTCAGTTCAACTCGGACGGCCCGCCTCGCTACAGGGTGCTCAATTTTCAGAAGAGCCCCTCCGGCTACGAGTGGGTCCAGGTCGGCCTGTACGACAACGAGCGGCTGCGTCTGGAGCCCGACCTGCTGAGGTTTCGCGGCGGCGCCGCCGCTCCACCATTGTCAGCCTGCCAGCCGGCCTGCCAGGTCGGCGCCAAGCGGCAGATCAACCCGGGCGAGTGCCGCTGCTGGGTCTGCGTCGAGTGCGGCGAGTACGCCATCGTCAGCGCCGACCGCGAGCAGTGCGTCGACTGTAAAGAAGGCCAACGCCCGTCATTGGATCGATCACGCTGCGAGGACATCGCCTTGGAGTACCTGACCTACGACCACCCGATCGCGGCCGCGGCCCTGGCGTTCGCCTCCATCGGCGTGCTGGTCACGTGCTTCGCCTTGGCCGTGTTCGTCCGCTTCAGGGAGACCGCCGTGGTTAAGGCGTCCGGCAAGGAGCTGTCGTTCCTGCTGCTGCTGGGCATCCTGCTCTGCTACGCCATGACCTTCGTGCTGTGCGCTAAGCCCACTGGCTGGCTGTGCGGCATGCAGCAGTTCGGAGTCGGCTTTGCCTTCTCAGTCTGCTACTCCGCCCTGCTGATCAAGACCAACCGGATCGAGAGAATCTTCCGCGCGGGCAGGAAGACTATTAAACGGCCGATGTTCATCTCGCCGCTGTCGCAGGTGGTCATGTTCTGCCTGGTGATGGCCGTTCAGGTAAGAAGCAGCTCATTCTATGTGCGAGCTTGAGTCAGAATTTACAAATTTTCTCGACAGACCAGTGCCGATCATCTGTTCGAAGCTCAATTCAACTTATCACCAATGCTTTTGCACTCAATATATTATTTACACCTACCTCAGTGCTCAGCGAGCTCTGTTATTAATGCAACCAATTCTTCAGGTCTTTACAGACTTTATGAGAGTGCAGCGTCCTTCTGCTTGAGTTGTCCAAGTGAGTCTATTAGACAGGTGTGAATCGAAAAATCTATGAGATCGATTCAAAAGCCCGGTAGAGCAGCCTGCTTTGCCTTGGACTGCGAGGTCTAAATAAGGATTTGTACTTTTAGCATCTTCACAAGAAGGAAAATAATTAACCAACGTGCTTACATCGCAACTTACCAGACAGCTGCTATCAGGAAATCAACTTGCTAATTAACAATACGAACTTTGATCCAATTTTCCACTCATTTTTTGTGCGGAGCGCGGCGAGTCAGGATTTCCATCCTTCGTTCGTTCACTCGTTAAGGTGGAGTTTTCTGCAGGAAAAACATCATGTCCTCGACTGAACAGCAACAAAAACACACGATTAGGAAGGTCTTTAAAGAAAAACGTCACCAAGCCCTGTGTGACCGTGTGACTGAGTGCGTGTCTGCGTACAGTATTGGCGCACTTGCATGTGCTCAGAGATCGAATTGACTCAGCGCTGGTTGTGGGACGATGTCGTCGAAAGAGTTTCGTCACAGTGCACGCGGGCACACGCTCACACAGGGTGCACAGCGGCCCTTTGACGTTCTAATCGTCAGGCATGTACACTCTCGGTGCCTTGGGGTTTGGCCCTCATGGGTGTGAATCGCACAGCATCCCCCTGGCCAATTTTCGTGCACACACAAACCCCAAATGAATGCGGCCTAGCACGGACTCGAACCAGGGGTCGTGGCGCGAGAGTCCAGACGCGCTTTTACCACCGAGCTGCCCTGCCCTTCAAAGCAACCTTTGCTCACGAGAGTCTCCCACCCACAATCCACAGGCCGCCGTCCTCATAGTTTGGATGCAAATCGAAGCTCCGAAGGCCGTCAGCCACTACCCGTCGCGTGACAAGCACCAGCTGGTGTGCGCGTCTCTGGTCGGCTCTCTGTACTTGGTTGGCCTGGCGCACCCGATGCTACTAATAGTAGTCTGCACATTCTATGCCTGTCTGACTCGCAACATACCGGAATCGTTCAACGAGAGCAAGCACATCGGCTTCACAATGTACAGCACCTGCGTCATCTGGCTGGGCTTCCTGCCCTGTTATTTCTCCACAGCCGCGTTTATCCACATCCGCATAGCAACCCTGTGCTTCTCCATATCTTTGTCGGCTACAGTCTCTCTGGCCTGCCTGTTCGGCCCGAAACTCTACATTATACTGCTCAGGCCGGAGCAGAATGTCCGCCAGTCCATGATGACGACGGCCAACAAGCGGCAGCCGCAACAGCCGCAGCAGCTCAGCATGCAGCCTCTGGCATCCACAACCAGAGACGGTAGCGTAGCCGGCAGCGTGAACCACTGCTCCGGACGAATGGACGAGAGCGGCGAAGGAGCCGGCGGCAGTGGCAGCGCACGGCAGGTGCAGCACACTGCAGACATCAGCACTCAGGCGGATGGTGAGTGCATATACTGTATACGCCTTTGGAAAACAGGTGTGAAGGGCAGGTAGCAACACACTGTGATCTTAGCTAAAGGGTCTGCAGGTCAGCAAAAAATTGTTTAAAATCTCAACTATTTAGGAATTCAGTAAGTCTCTTACCCTTTGGCTTGCTGACTGCTATTCGACATTCCAACAACCATTTCACTCCAGTTGAGCTGGTCGGGCTGCTGCAGACGCCATCGCAGGAGCTGGTACAACCTGCCTCTGGCCCAGCCGAAAGTCCAGTAAGGTCTCAGTGTTCAACGCAGACTAACAACGTCTACCAGAACGACTGCGTCACCCAGACCAGCTTCCAGTCGCCCGACGAGCTGATGACGGAGCCCGGCACGGGCAGGAGAATTTACTTCCTGTCCGAGAATACGGCCGAGGTGCAGCTGTGAAGCTGAGCCATCAGACAGCTCAAGTGTAACAAATCGACTCAGTTGCAAAATGCATTGGCGAGATAGGAAGTTCCAGTATTTTTTAACAGTAAATTATTGTTTTATTGTCCGAGGTTAGCGCATTCACCTCTAGGGCTGCTAGTTAAGCAGAGTTGACCATGGTTAGTACTCAAATAATCAGGCCCCCATAGTGCCAGAACTGTCTCTAGCAAACTTACAGAAAAGTACCTTTCAAGGATTTCTCAAAATGGTATTTTTTTCTCGGTCAAAAGCCAACAAATATCCGTTTTGAAAAATCCGATTAGAGAAGAACCAGGAGAGTTCCGTGCAAAGTTAGCCCGGCAAAACTGGCATTTTCTCTCCCGCCAATGCAAACGTAAAGCATTGATTGAATTTGATTTCATTTTTGCTACTCATTTCCTGTCCTCATCCAATGGAGGACAAATGCAGAAGGACGCTGCACTCGCAGATTTCGCAGCGAAATGCATTGGTGAGATGGGAAGTTTTTTAGTTTCTCAGCACTGAATTCCCAATGCCTCACCTGCTGGATTTCCGAATTTCAGATGCAGCCAGCAGGTGTTTTGTCCGAGCTGCGCTCACAAGTTCGTCGTGAAAAATTTGAAAAAGTATTTTTAGAGAGCGGCAAAGATCAGAGACACTTGTGTTTTCTAAAGGGATTTTGCAGTTTTGCTTTGAGTGGGGTTTGGCCATAGACAAATCCGTCCAGACAAAACACTGCAGAGACAGGAGCAGCTGCAATTTCGCCGCAACTTTGCTTGCTTGCTTGCCGGTCTCCGGCAGCAGTTCATGAAAAAGCAGCTTGATAAACTTGTGAGCGCAGCTCGGACAAAACACGTGCTGGCTGCATCTGCAATTCGGAAGTCCAGCAGGTGAGATATTGGGGATTCAGTGCTGAATAACTGGAAACTTCCCATCTCGCCAGTGCATTTTACTTCGGAAGGCAGAGATGCATGCAGATGCGCTTGCAACCTTAATGGTTATTCAATGTCTTCATTAGAGTCACATTGCTTTCAATTATCTATGCTAATAATCGCTTTTCACTGGCTTTAATTCCAATTGTACTAGGAAGTCATGACACCCCATTTGCCTCATCTCGCCCGCCGCCTCGCACTTCCAGTTATTTGCATGCGCTTGTTTGCAAGCAGCGTGCATATCGTCTGTTTTCATTTTTGTGAGTTTTAGTGCACAGAATTATTTAACATTAAAATTACTTCAAATGAAAACTACGAGCTATAAATAAATAAATATGGATGAATCTGCCTGATTCGCGAAATCTACGTAATACTTCAAAATCTTGTGAAAACGTAGTCTAGTGTCGTTAATAAAATAGTTGTTTCACTCCCAGAATACTACTGAGCCACTCTTAATAGTAGACATTAGCGAATGTCAAAGCGTATCGCCCTTATAAGGCAGTCAAGCCCCAAATCACACTGAGTGTACACTGCCGGACAATAAGAAAGCCAGTCGGTTTTGGTGGGCGTCGCTTAGGATCCGACTTTCCTACACTGGGAGAACAGAGGAAAATAAAATAATAAAATTCTTACAACCATTAAGCCCAATGTTTTTTGCGCCGCAGGCGATATTTCTGCACCTCGGTACCCGTTTCGGCGACCTTTTCTGAAAATTTCCCCAAGCAAGTTGACGTGGACAAAGCAATCCAGACTCCCGAATGACTTTAACATGGAAGCTTGTCCTACTTTAAAAATAATTATATGCAATTAATACTCGCAACACGGCTGCGGGCACCCTGACACAACGTCTTCGGGGACATCAGCCCACAAGCAGCGCTGACAGCGATTCTGCCCATTCCGCCTGACTCCTGAGCACCTGCAAGCGCACCAATACTGTACACAGGCTCACTCAGGGTGCATGTACAGTGGCCCTGACTTTCTAATCGTTCGTGTGGTTTCTCCTGACAACAAGAAAGTCGGGCTTGAAATGCAATCAGTAGTGTGGGAAAACAAGAGACAGCGGAGGCTGAGAGAATTACATTGAGCAAGCTGCAAGCAACTGTCTATAGATGCTCTTTCCCATGCATCGGAATGACCGCAATATTCGCATTCACAAGAGAGGGTGCAAAAAATTCTACACGAGAGTTGAATCTGGGTGGGTTCTCCCCCTAGGTCAGGCTCCCTGGTCCTTTTCAGCCGCCCCCAGATGTTACTAACGGGTCCGATATATTCGAAACACGATCCCCTGTTGTGCCAACAAAGCGAGAGAGGCCCTCCTTTATATACAGATAGACTTTTTGCGCCTCTCTTCTGGCGGCGTCAAGTCTTGCTTCCTTTCCATCTTCTTCTCCTAGAAGATAAAGCAGTAAGAGAGAAAAAACTTTCGACAGAAATATGCCAGCTTCTGCCAGCTTCTGCTCCAGCTTCTGCTGTCTACAGGGAGGGACAGTCGTGCGAAAAGAAAAACAATCAGCCCCCCTCCAGCTTCCTTCATTGATGAAGAATTGTAAAGAAGCATAGCTGCTAGCCGGGATAAACTGGATGCAGCAATGCGGAGACGCCACCAAAGGTGACAAAAAACATTTCAGGATAGAATGTCAGCCGCGTAACTCCGTAGAGGGGAAACAGACTTGCGATGTGCATTCAATCTTTGACTGAAGAACTCGAAGTCGCTCAGATTAAATCATGTACGTAGCTAGCATTGTTGACAGATCAAACCAATAATGTCAATCTCATTTTTCACTCTGTTTCTATTGTTATGGTGTTATGGTGTTATGGTGTTATGGTGTTATGGTTTTATGGTATAATGGTGTTATGGTGTTATGGTGTTATGGTGTTATGGTGTTATGGTGTTATGGTGTTATGGTGTTATGGTGTTATGGTGTTATGGTGTTATGGTGTTATGGTGTTATGGTGTTATGGTGTTATGGTGTTATGGTGTTATGGTGCTGTAGTATTATGGTGTTATGGTGTTATGGTGTTATGGTACTATGGTGTTATGGTGTTATGGTGTTATGGTACTATGGTGTTATGGTGTTATGGTGTTATGGTGTTATGGTGTTATGGTGTTATGGTTTTATGGTGTTATGGTGTTATGGTGTTATGGTGTTATGGTGTTATGGTGCTGTAGTATTATGGTGTTATGGTGTTATGGTGTTATGGTACTATGGTGTTATGGTGTTATGGTGTTATGGTACTATGGTGTTATGGTGTTATGGTGTTATGGTGTTATGGTGTTATGGTGTTATGGTGTTATGGTGTTATGGTGTTATGGTGTTATGGTGTTATGGTGCTATGGTGTTATGGTGTTATGGTGTTATGGTGCTATGGTGTTATGGTGATATAGTGTTATGGTGTTATGGTGTTATGGTGTTATGGTGCTATGGTGTTATGGTGTTATGGTGTTATGGTGTTTTGGTGTTATGGTGTTATGGTGTTATGGTGTTATGGTGTTATGGTGTTATGGTGTTATGGTGTTATGGTGTTATGGTGCTATGGTGTTATGGTGTTATGGTGTTATGGTGCTATGGTGTTATGGTGATATAGTGTTATGGTGTTATGGTGTTATGGTGTTATGGTGTTTTGGTGTTATGGTGTTATGGTGTTATGGTGTTTTGGTGTTATGGTACTATGGTGTTATGGTGTTATGGTGTTATGGTGTTATGGTGTTATGGTGCTATGGTGTTATGGTGTTATGGTGTTATGGTGTTATGGTGTTATGGTGTTATGGTGCTATGGTGTTATGGTGTTATGGTGTTATGGTGCTATGGTGTTATGGTGATATAGTGTTATGGTGTTATGGTGTTATGGTGTTATGGTGCTATGGTGTTATGGTGTTATGGTGTTATGGTGTTTTGGTGTTATGGTACTATGGTGTTATGGTGTTATGGTGTTATGGTGTTATGGTGCTATGGTGTTATGGTGTTATGGTGTTTTGGTGTTATGGTGTTTTGGTGTTATGGTACTATGGTGTTATGGTGCTGTAGTATTATGGTGTTATGGTGTTATGGTGTTATGGTGTTATGGTGTTATGGTGTTATGGTGTTATGGTACTATTGTATTATGGTGTTATGGTGTTATGGTGTTATGGTGTTATGGTGTTATGGTGTTATGGTGTTATGGTGCTGTAGTATTATGGTGTTATGGTGTTATGGTGTTATGGTACTATGGTGTTATGGTGTTATGGTGTTATGGTACTATGGTGTTATGATGTTATGGTGTTATGGTGTTAAGGTGTTATGGTGTTATTGTGTTATAGTGTTATGGTGCTGTAGTATTATGGTGTTATGGTGTTATGGTACTATGGTGTTATGGTGTTATGGTGTTATGGTGTTATGGTGTTATGGTGTCCAATCTCATTGAAATTAAAGTGTCTCCCTGAGGTGACCGCACTAAGGGGCAAGTCACGGGACTGTTTTGAATTCCTAGACTCGATTGGAACCATATTTTAAATAATTTAAAACTCAATTAAAAAATTCAAATTAAAAAATTGATTTAGCAACTACGGACTCTACTCGTTGCTACGGTAATGTAATTTGAATCATGAGCAAGTCGAGATAGCATCTTGAAACGGATGCATCGGTGCAGCCTGCTGTTGGAGCACAGGTTTGGCACCGGAGGGCCAGCTGGGACCCCGTAACTCTTGCCAACCTTATCCCACTCAGGCCCCAGGCCGTATGAAATATGCTTCATTAATTATGAATACCTGTCATGAATTATTGCAACCCCCCGGTCCCCTGGCAGTGCTGCCGGACTGAAGCTTATTTTCAATTACTCTAACGAAAGTCGTCAAAAATATTCCCTCCCAGTCCAGTGCTGCTCCCACTGGTCAGTTCGGCCAGTTCAGGTGATTTACGATCACTATGCCACCCAGCCCCCCGCCAGAGCCGGCGGCAGTTGCCGCAAGGCATAGCCCCCCCCCATGGGATATCTGCCCCGCCCAAGCAGCCGGTGGCCGGAGGGACCGCCATGGACGTCTCTTAGTCAAATATCTGGACGGGAGGCTAAAGATGGAAATTTTAAAAAGAAACAAATCTCGAAGGTTAATTCGCAGGAAATGCTACCGAACAAGTTTTAGCAACTTTTCTGTCGTTCCTCTCTCTTTTCACTCTGTGGAGCGGAGTTTACTGACTCTGTCTCCACGGGTCGCCATCATAAACCCGAAAACTCACAACTCCGAAAGCACTTCCCATCATAAACCCGAAATATCACAAACCCGAAATATCATAAACCCGAAAACTCACAACTCTGAAAGCACTTCCCATCATAAACCCGAAATATCATAAACCCTAGAAAAATCAAAACTCCGAAATTAATAGCAACGCCTATCATAAACCCGAAATACTCCGAAAACCAAAATAGTGTTGGACATTGCTAGAACTTTCGGAGTTATGATATTTCGGGTTTGTGATCACAACTCCGGTTGTGGGATGATGTTGCCGAAAGCGTTGGGTCATGGCGCCCGCATCCTTTTCTCAAATTGAGTTTTTTATGACTCTCTACAAACTCCATTTGTTTTCCCCAAGTTTTGCTCCGTTTCCAGTCCAGATGTTGTCTGACCAGAGGTGTCCATGACAAGCTCGCTTGCCAGCCGCATTCCGAGAAATTGTTTGTTTCGCCTCCCCCCCCCTAACCTGTGAAAAAACCTGACGCAAGAAAAAACACATTGGCGTGAAGATCGTTATCCCTTGGCCTCAAGTTTGTTCCCAGGTGGCCCTGCATGGTTTGGAACTAAACAAGCCGACGTGCATCGCTAAACATCCGCTGCCAAAATCAGCTCGATCTACGAGCTGCCACATGGGAGGCCTTGAACCAGCAGCTGGAGTCACTAAAGTCATTTCAATTTCTGTTAATTTGAACCAGACTCAAGGACTACTCAAGTAGAAGGACGGGAAACTACGTTTCTTAGAAAATGTTTTTGAGGCCGATGATGAAATAAAATCGATATGAATATCGATAGAGCTAAAAGAAAGGCACAAAATATCAAAAGATGAACATTGGATCTGCCTCCTATCGAAAGCAATAAAAATTCTTGTGCTGAAAAAGATGAAAGCTTCCTATCTCAGCGGTGTATTTTTCGTCGAAAACCAGCCTCATAAACATTTTCTTAGAAATGTAGTTTCTCGTCCTGATCTACTTGAGTAGTCCTTGATCAGATTTTATAAACTTCGTTTTAAAAGCTCAATAAAATCTCTGTATCTCAATTGAAAATCGTGGGTTGTCGTGCAATTCAAACCCATGATAGCCGACCTCCAATCACAGAGAGTATACATGCCTTACGATTAGAAAGTCAAAGGTCCGCTGTACACCTTGAAGTTGTCAATCGAGTACCGTCAAAATCGACAATTAATATGAGATTGAAAATGCGGGTTGGCATCATTGTCTGTCAAGCTGAAGTTGTCAAGGATGCTGGGGACAGAGTGATAATAGACCTAGCATAGAATTCTACATCGTTCCTCTAAGCATTGCAAAGCCTCTTCAAGTATCCCCAGCTATGACCTCATCTCTTCCCACATGTTGGGATAATTCTGTCTGCGTCGCAGCTCCTCTCCCACAACCCGCAGTAGTGGGGCTTGCTAATCCTATTTGCGAACACCCACCCGGACCAAAGGATTGCGTAATCCTTGCAGAGCGATGCGCGCCCACAGCAGAACTGCAGCCGCGGATTGACCAGCGCACCTGATGCTGGTTCTTGCAGTTTTTCAACACGCACAATCGCACAGATGCGAGCATGAAGTCATCTTTTTTTAAACATAATCATCAAGAGCGTTGCCAAATGATTAAGTGTATATCCATCAGTTCGGTGCTAGTTGGTAATTTTCTAGCTTGTTAGAATTTTCTATGGAGCATATGGAAACAATTTCAATAGAACATGAGTCATGGAAAACTTCACGCTTTTTGTGATTCATTCAGTCTGTCCGTTTGATGAACTGCAGTTTTGTTATTGAGGTGCATTTGGGTTTAGGTTGTTTGGGTTTGACTGCTTTATCTATGGCTAACTGCTAGCTAATTGCGTAGATGTCTAATGGGCTAATTGCCTATGATTTGTCTAATGAGCTAATTGTCTATGATGTCTAATCAGCTAATTGCCTATAGTTTCTAATGGACTAATTGCCTATGATGTGTCTAATGGGCTAATTACCTATGATTTGTCTAATGGGCTAATTGCCTATGATTTCTAATGAGCTAATTGATTATGATACGTCCAATGGGTAATTAGCTAATGGGCTAATTGTCTATGATCTGTCTAATGGGCTAATTGTCTATGATCTGTCTAATGGGCTAATTGTCTATGATCTGTCTAATGGGCTAATTGTCTATGATCTGTCTAATGGGCTAATTGTCTATGATCTGTCTAATGGGCTAATTGTCTATGATCTATCTAATGGGCTAATTGTCTATGATCTGTCCAATGGGCTAATTGTCTATGATCTGTCTAATGGGCTAATTGTCTATGATCTGTCTAATGGGCTAATTGTCTATGATCTGTCTAATGGGCTAATTGTCTATGATCTGTCCAATGGGCTAATTGTCTATGATCTGTCTAATGGGCTAATTGTCTATGATCTGTCTAATGGCCTAATAGCCGATAAATATTTATGGCTAACTGACTACTTTTCAGTGCTACGTCTGTATCTGCCTGTTTAACTGAAACTCTAACCAATAAAACAAACTTCTCAATCGTGAGTAGCAGTTGATGTCGCCCGCTTCCCTGCGGTCCACTTGCTACTGTTTCATTGTGCATAATTTAACGTGTGAATTTCGTGTTCCTCTTGTCCCCAAAATGATCTTTAGTAAAAAACTGAGAAAGACTAATGGAGTCCACAGGCAACTTTGCTATCATCAATAATTTACAGGCTCCAGACACTGAAACTGACATTCTGACTTTGTCATTATCACATCTTTTGTCAACTCAATGCTGTTTCTTGATGAAGTACTTCCTAAGCATTTCCGAGAATACAACTGAGCATTCTCTTTCTTTTATTCTCTGCCTACAAGCTACGAGCGTAGTTTTACGTCAGCAACTTTGGCTGACCAGCAAGAGCAGTCTTGTCTGGGGTTCCTTCTGTTCTGACTCAAGTCCTGACCCAGAAACTGCATCCTGTTCTCAGTATGGATGGCCAACCCCCCCCCCCTTCCCCAGAGCTCGCTCCACCCGAGCTTATGAAATTATCCCCAAGTCCCAAGTCCAATCGCCTTTTTCAGTTGAGAGAATTTTAGCCTCGATAAAACCTAATTATGCTTGCGAGCTGGCTTGGTCCTGTCGGCTAATTAGAGAGAGAGGAGAGAGAGAGTTGTGCAGGACAGTCGCGGGCTCGAATCCTGAGTCCCTTTGGGACGGCCCATTGTCGTTCAATTTTAAAGCGACCTCCGTATGAGCGTACTGTGATGTGTCCAGCAAGGGGTTGCCAGCCATGCTGAATATTTTCTTGTCATTATCTCGATGGCTAATTTTCTTGGGACACGCCCTTCCGCATGCGAAAGTCAATCAACACTCGGAGAGGTTAATTGCTGATCGCTAATTGGTTCGACAGTCTCGGGTCATGTGGGCGGCGCGTTTGTTTCAGGGTTGACCAAAAAATCGATTCTGGAAGATTTTCTTGTGAGTTGGCTAATGTTGTGCTGATTATGAATATGAGCTCAATGGGAATTGCTCAGATGGCCGATGACTCAAGAGGGGAATGGCTCAGATGACCTATGACTCAGGAGGGGAATTGCTCAGATGGCCGATGACTCAGGAGGGGAATTGCTCAGATGGCCGATGACTCAAGAGGGGAATGGCTCAGATGACCTATGACTCAGGAGGGGAATTGCTCAGATGGCCGATGACTCAAGAGGGGAATTGCTCAGATGGCCGATGACTCAAGAGAGGAATTGCTCAGATGGCCGATGACTCAGGAGGGGAATTGCTCAGATGGCCGATGACTCAGGAAGGGAATTGCTCAGATGACCTATGACTCAAGAGGGGAATTGCTCAGATGGCTGATGACTCAAGAGGGGAATTGCTCAGATGACCTATGACTCAAGAGGGAATTGCTCGGATGCCAAATGACTCAAGAGGGGAATTGCTCAGATGGCCGATGACTCAGGAGGGGAATTGCTCAGATGGCCGATGACTCAGGAGGGGAATTGCTCAGATAACTTGATGACTCAAGAAGGGAATTGCTCAGATGACCTATGACTCAAGAGGGGAATTGCTCAGATGACCTATGGCTCAAGAGGGGAATTGCTCAGATGACCTATGACTCAAGAGGGGAATTGCTCAGATGACCTATGACTCAAGCGTGGAATTGCTCAGATGCCAAATGACTCAAGAGGGGAATTGCTCAAATGGCCAATGACTCAAGAGGGGAACTGCTCAGATGACCTATGACTCAAGAGGGGAATTGCTCAGATGCCAAATGAATCAAGAGGGGAATTGCTCAGATGGCCAATGACTCAAGAGGGGAATCGCTCAGATGCCAAATGACTCAAGAGGGGATCTCAGTTATCTTTATATAATCAAGAGGGGAATTGCTCAGATGGCCAATGACTGAAGAAGGGAATTGCTAAGATGGCCAATGACTGAAGAAGGAAATTGCTAAGATGGCCAATGACTCAAAAGGGGAATTACTCAGATGACCAATGACTCAAAAGGGGAATTATTCAGATGACCAATGACTGAAGAAGGGAATTGCTAAAAAAATTTATGAGTTATTTATAATAAGCTATTTTATAATTGATGGATAATTTTTTGCTCAGTTAGGCAAATTTCAATTTTTTTAAGTCTGCGAATTCAGATCTGCATCTCGATGAGTGATGGGGAACAGCTTGCAGTGCTCTCTGAAAGCCAGAGTCCTGCTTGCAGGAAGTCGGAAAGTTGTAAATTATGGAGAGCACGAGCAGCCGACAAAAGCTCTGAAAAACATGAGCCGTAAGAATCATAGAGAACTCAATAGCCAAAAAATGGGATTGGAAGCCCCACTATTTCACTTGCTTTGGGATTCTTTTATTCTCTATTTTCCGAGGATGAAGAGGCCAAAGTGAGGCTGGAGAAAGAGAGGGAGCTCGCAAGGAAAGGAAGGGATTTTGCTTGGCAAAGACGGTTCCACCTTGCTGTAGTTGAGAGGGAACAGGAGCGGGTCGGCCGTAAGAGACGCCGCTACCCTTTTCAATCTTTGGCAAAGGGGCAGCAGAGCCGGGCCTTGCCAAAGCCCCGAAGAAGCCGCCCCATCCTCCGTCAGACACGCATTTTAATATCCGGTGGTTGCAGGGGGGGGGGCTGACTTTTTGAGCAGCTTGAGCAGAGAGAGAGAGACATGGGTGTGGGGTGTGGCGGTGGGCGGGGCCAGCGTTTAGGTAGCCATCAATAGGCAAAAGGCCTCGAAATCGGAGTGTAAAAAAGTGGCTCATAGTGCTCAACACCTCGCTCATACACACACACAAAAACTCTGAGCACCTCCTCAAATCTGTGCGTCCGGAAGAACTCAGCAAAAAATGAGGAGAGAAAATTACTCTGAGATAGATACAAAGAAACTCTCTCAGTCGTCGTGTGCGCGTGTCAGTCGTTTCTCGATTTCTGCCGCTTCTGAGGCTGCTAGCATGCGGCAATCATTTCCTGTCGACTCAGTCCAACTCCCCTCTCTCTGCCGCTCCCAAATGCTCACGCACCTTTTATGCGCTTTTTCCTTCCTCTTGCATGCGTAAATTATTGGAGGTTGTAAAACACTGATTATATTAGGCAAGGTGCCGTCGTTAAAGAAGCCGCATTGGAAGGCCTTGCGAGTTCCATTAAGTCCGTAATTAATTCTACCAATTTGGCAAATTCCAACAAAATTTGTGCTTGCTGGCTGATAAACATTAAATCTGCGGATTTTGCCATCTTGCCCAATTTCCTCTCGATCTGAGGATCCGAAATTTATGACACACTGAGTTACTTAGATTTCAGGACTGCAGCATTGAAGCATTGTTGCCAAACTTAAAATAAACAATCTGAGGTACTAAATGTGGAATAGATAAACTGATAACAATGCCCCACTGCAGGACTCGCTGAAGGGATGACATAAAAGGCCAGTAATCTCTCACTGAAACCTTTGGCTCTGGAGCAGGTGAAGCGTACTAAACTTACTCGAAAATGGGGAAACTGCACCATCAATTCCAACTCCAAACAGGAGCTTCAGTAACAGAGGCCAATAGTTACACCGAGCTCAGAAACAGAGGGCCGCATCAGGATTCCGGATATTGCCAGGTAAGCCTAAGGACCGCTACCCACCCACCCACCCTCCCTTAGTTAAATTTTTAATGACACCATCACCCGCTTAGCCTGAAAAGTGGTGGGAAACTTTTCCCATTCCATTGTTAAGTCCGAGAGCACGGTGAGCACTCAATTTCACACTTAAACCTTGAGTATGCTCAGCTCGATAATTGCTCGGGCAAACGCACAGGCTGATCGATCGATTTTGGCACCCAAGGAGACAAAATTAAATTATTACCAGAAAATTTAGTGTTAGATTCAATTTTAACAATATTATCGCAGTAATACGAGCGTACAACAAATTTGCTATAACATCTGATTGTGAACCAGGTAGAAGCCGTGAAGTTTCGGAGTTGTGAAGCTTTGGAGTTGTGAAGCTTCGGAGTTGTGAAGCTTTGGAGTTGTGAAGCTTCGGAGTTGTGAAGCTTTGGAGTTGTGAAGCTTCGGAGTTGTGAAGCTTCGGAGTTGTGAAGTTTCGGAGTTGTGAAGCTTTGGAGTTGTGAAGTTTCGGAGTTGTGAAGCTTCGGAGTTGTGAAGCTTCGGATTGTGAAGCTTCAAAGTTGTTTGAAGCTTCGGATTTGTGAAGCTTCGGATTTGTGAAGCTTCGGAGTTGTGAAGCTTTTGAGTTGTGAAGCTTCGGAGTTGTGAAGCTTTGGAGTTGTGAAGCTTCGGAGTTGTGAAGCTTCGGATTGTGAAGCTTCAAAGTTGTTTGAAGCTTCGGATTTGTGAAGCTTCGGATTTGTGAAGCTTCGGAGTTGTGAAGCTTTGGAGTTGTGAAGCTTCGGATTTGTGAAGCTTCGGAGTTGTGAAGTTTCGGAGTTGTGAAGCTTTGGAGTTGTGAAGTTTCGGAGTTGTGAAGCTTCGGAGTTGTGAAGCTTCGGATTGTGAAGCTTCAAAGTTATTTGAAGCTTCGGAGTTGTGAAGCTTCGGAGTTGTGAAGCTTCGGAGTTGTGAAGCTTCGGAGTTGTGAAGCTTTGGAGTTGTGAAGCTTCGGAGTTGGGAAGCTTTGGGTTGTAAAGTTTCGGATTTTTGTATTTTCGGAATTGTGAAGCTTCGGAGTTGTGAAGTTTCGGAGTTGTGAAGATTCGGAGTTGTGAAGATTCGGAGTTGTGAAGAATTGTGAAGTTTCGGAATTGTGAAGCTTTAGAGTTGTGAAGAGTTATGAAGTTTTGGAATTGTAAAGCTTCGAGCTTTAGAAACTTGGGATTTTTCCCGAACGGATTATCTTAATTCTGGGGCTCATCGGCGAGGCTAATCCTTAGGCAAGTTGCTGAGCACGTGTTGGGTTAAAAGTGAAAACTAAACATAGCAAAACCAACGCAAAACAGACGGCAGTGGTTAATTTAATAATTATCGTTAATCCTGCTGAGCCTTTATCGGCATTGGATAAAATATTGCTCATTTAGTAATTTGCCTGTACAGGTGCTAATGTCGTCGCAGATCCCCATCTCAAGTTGCTCCATTATCCCAGATGTAGGGCGGGAAGAAGAGAGCAGCCACGTGAGCGGCCGGCTTAGAAAGCAGCTTTCAGCCCAGTGTCAGATTAGCGTCATTGAATTTTGCACCCAGCTCCCCATTCCTTCCTGATCATCCCCTGAGCTCCAATGCAGACTCGCCTTTCGTCCGACTCCGCCTGTCTTTTTACGATGCAGAGCTTCGGTGCTCAGTTTTAATGCCTGAACCTGCGGTGCAAATCCACAGGAGGGAATCAGCCTGCCTCCCCCCACCAGTCCCCAGTGGACAGGATTTTACTATCTATCCAGCTTCCTCCCTTAGCGTTTTGTCTTCTTCATCAACTCTCTCACTGTCTGTCTCTGGGAAAATAGTTAGCGTGAAATTGAAAGCCGCATTCTGCGGCCGGCCATTCGGTGGGGGGGGCTCTAAAAATGTTTCTATCTACTCAATAATTCATACCCACTCGAGGGGAGACGGATGGATGATGTATAAGACAAAAGAGCGGGTTGGAGTAGAGATTCAGAGGGTGGAGATGCGGATGGTGAGAGGTCAGCCTTATTGCGACAAAATAGGAGTGGCCTGGCTGCAGTATCTACACAGCGTCTTCTTCTAAGACAGGGTCGGCAAACTTTTTTACCTCAAGGCCCAGATAGAGAATAGGAGTGACCAGAGGAGAGGAGAGGAGAGGAGAGGAGAGGAGAGGAGAGGAGAGGAGAGGAGAGGAGAGGAGAGGAGAGGAGAGGAGAGAGGAGAGGAGAGGAGAGGAGAGGAGAGGAGAGGAGAGGAGAGGAGAGGAGAGGAGAGGAGAGGAGAGGAGAGGAGAGGAGAGGAGAGGAGAGGAGAGGAGAGGAGAGGAGAGGAGAGGAGAGAGAGGAGAGGAGAGGAGCGGAGAGGGGAGGAGAGGAGAGGAGAGAGGAGGGGAGGAGCGGAGAGGGGAGGAGAGGAGAGGGGAGAGAGGAGAGGGGAGAGAGGAGAGGGGAGGAGAGGAGAGGGGAGGAGAGGAGAGGGGAGACAGGAGAGGGGAGAGAGGAGAGAGGAGGAGCGGAGAAGGGAGGAGAGGAGAGGGGAGAGAGGAGAGAGGAGAGAGGAGAGGAGAGGAGAGGAGAGGAGAGGAGAGGAGAGGAGAGGAGCGGAGAGGGGAGGAGAGGAGAGGAGAGAGGAGGGGAGGAGCGGAGAGGGGAGGAGAGGAGAGGGGAGAGAGGAGAGGGGAGGAGAGGAGAGGAGAGGAGAGAGGAGGGGAGGAGCGGAGAGGGGAGGAGAGGAGAGGGGAGAGAGGAGAGGGGAGAGAGGAGAGGGGAGGAGAGGAGAGGGGAGACAGGAGAGGGGAGAGAGGAGAGAGGAGGAGCGGAGAAGGGAGGAGAGGAGAGGGGAGAGAGGAGAGAGGAGAGAGGAGAGGGGAGAGAGGAGAGAAAAAATAGGGGAGATTAGAGAGAAGAGGGCTGAGAACAGACAAACCTTGAGCGGGCCGGATTGCTATTGTGAAGTTTCAAAGGACCGAGGGCCGCATAGAGACGCTTCGCGGGCCGGAGTTTGCCGTACCCTGTTCTAGGGAACTTGCATTGAAGCAAACTGACTTGCCAATATA
>NIVC01003924.1:0-40000 GCA_002269645.1 Macrostomum lignano | reverse complement strand
TCTATAGATTGTTTCACGCATCTATAGATTGGTTCCCGTATCTATAGATTGGTTCCCGCATCTATAGATTGGTTCTAACATTTATAGATTGGTTCCCGCGTCTATAGATTGGTTGTAACATTCATAGATTGGTTCACGCTTCTATAGATTGGTTCCCGCATCTATAGATTGGTTCCAGCATCTATAGATTGGTTCCCGCATCTATAAATTGGTTTCCGAATCTATAGATTGGTTCCCGCATCTATAGATTGGTTCCCGCATCTATAGATTGGTTCCCGCATCTATAGATTGGTTCCCGCATCTATAGATTGGTTCCCGCATCTATAGATTGGTTCCCGCATCTATAGATTGGTTCCCGCATCTATAGATTGGTTCCCGCATCTATAGATTGGTTGTAACATTCATAGATTGGTTCACGCTTCTATAGATTGGTTCCCGCATCTATATATTGGTTCCAGCATCTATAGATTGGTTCCCACATATATAGATTGGTTTCCGAATCTATAGATTGGTTCCCGCATCTATAGATTGGTTCCCGCATCTAGAGATTGGTTCCCGCATCTATAGATTGGTTCCCGCATCTAGAGATTGGTTCCCGCATCTATAGATTGGTTCCCGCATCTATAGATTGGTTCCCGCATCTATAGATTGGTTCCCGCATCTATAGATTGGTTCCCGCATCTATAGATTGGTTCCCGCATCTATAGATTGGTTCCCGCATCTATAGATTGGTTCCCGCATCTATAGATTGGTTCCCGCATCTATAGATTGGTTCCCGCATCTATAGATTGGTTCCCGCATCTAGAGATTGGTTCCCGCATCTATAGATTGGTTCCCGCATCTAGAGATTGGTTCCCGCATCTATAGATTGGTTCCCGCATCTATAGATTGGTTCCCGCATCTATAGATTGGTTCCCGCATCTATAGATTGGTTCCCGCATCTATAGATTGATTCCCGCATCTATAGATTGGTTCCCGCATCTATAGATTGGTTCCCGCATCTATAGATTGGTTCCCGCATCTATAGATTGGTTCCCGCATCTATAGATTGATTCCCGCATCTATAGATTGGTTCCCGCATCTATAGATTGGTTCCCGCATCTATAGATTGGTTCCCGCATCTATAGATTGGTTCCCGCATCTATAGATTGGTTCCCGCATCTATAGATTGGTTCCCGAGTGGATTTTGCTTCTGTAAATTGGGAAACATTCGGCAGGTTCCAACAGCCTCATTTTCCCCAGGAATTAATTACTCCGAAAACACAAAAACAACACCTGATTTTCCTAGTCAGTCCAATTTCCCTTTTCCCTTCCCTTCTCATCCCGGAGCGTGACGCTGGGATTTCGCTGCCCCAAATCGCTAAGCTGAATTTAATCTGGCCTCTGCAGAAGAAGTTCCCAGCTGCGCCGAGCGGCAGAAAGCCAATTAAAAAAAAGACGCAGTTCTCCTGTTAATGAGACGCGACGAAACAGCTTTCCCAATCCCAATTCCCTCCAGACACGATGCATTGCTGCACTATTATTCTACAACAGCAGTTTCCTCCAAATACCAGCTTTTTCTTGCTTCATTTTTTTATTTCCTTCGCGATATCGGCAGATGATTATCAGAGGCCTCGAGGGTTCAGCAGATTGATGCTCTAGCGCGAGGATAATGGCTTGTGGTTCGCGTACATATTTGTTAACATGCTTTTTGATATGAATGAACGGCTGCATTTTGCTGAGCCAAAGCCGTCCCCTCCGATGTTAAACACCATGGAGAATTTGATCAGATCCCCTGGCGTTGAAACTGGTCTGCACAAAGGGGACAAGAAGGAAGAAGGCATGGGTGGGGGGCCAAAAAAGGTATTGCTGGATGGGGGAGAGCCTGGGAGGCAGTCCTGATTGACTTCCTGATCGCTGTCCTGTCCGCCTCTCATGTCAAAGCGGATCGGTGAGCCCTCAAGCATGTTGCCCTCAGACAGTCTCCCTGCCTAACTGCTCAACCCTTCATTGCCTGCTCAAATTTTCTCCTTCATCAAGTTTTACGAGGCAAAAGCCCGGAGGTTCACCCTGCAATCTTATTATATTAAAATAGTGAATTCTTTCGGCGGAAAAAGGCGACCCCCCTCCCCCCTGACTCGCTTTGACATGCGGTCGCTGGCAGGTAACAATTATTATTGATTTGACTTTTCACGCAAGGCAAAACTAAAAATAGACCCTTTCAATCAAGCAATAATTATCTTGGTGGAAATTTTAATTCATCCTTTCATCCGTCTTGCTTCTGGAAGACAAAAGATTGCGGCAGGTCAAAGGTTATAGCGAGCAGTCGGTTAGTTGACCTCGCAGAATTCTATATTTTTATAATTTCCGCAGTTCTGCAGTTCTGGGCCGACTACAGGCACTTGTTGGGAATTATTGGGATAAACTCCCACTAGGGTTGAAAGTGAGGAACAGCAAATAAAACTCGCAGCGATCAATCAAATCGCTTGTCTGATCGCGGTTGGGGTTCGAGCCCGGAGCAGAACTCAAGCTAGCTATGAATTGCTGCCGAGATTTCTTCTCCATCTACTAGCAGAAGCAAGCGGTGGTGACGTAATCATTTCGCAGCTTGCCCGGGTGATGAAGTATTATAGCGTAGTAGTTGAAGAAGCTGCAACGCCCAATTGAGTCAGCGATCGCTGCCAGAGACCCTCGATAAAAATCTGTGGCTTTCTGCATTCCATCTTTGTCCAGTTCTCACTTCTACTGTGTGTTAATCATAGCTTTGAAACTGCACTGCTCTGCGCTTCTTGTGACTGAGTTTCTTGTGGCTGGGTTTCTTGTGGCTGGGTTTCTTGTGGCTGGGTTTCTTGTGGCTGGGTTTCTTGTGGCTGGGTTTCTTGTGGCTGGGTTTCTTGTGGCTGGGTTTCTTGTGGCTGGGTTTCTTGTGGCTGGGTTTCTTGTGGCTGGGTTTCTTGTGGCTGGGTTTCTTGTGGCTGGGTTTCTTGTGGCTGGGTTTCTTGTGGCTGGGTTTCTTGTGGCTGGGTTTCTTGTGGCTGGGTTTCTTGTGGCTGGGTTTCTTGTGGCTGGGTTTCTTGTGGCTGGGTTTCTTGTGGCTGGGTTTCTTGTGGCTGGGTTTCTTGTGGCTGGGTTTCTTGTGGCTGGGTTTCTTGTGGCTGGGTTTCTTGTGGCTGGGTTTCTTGTGGCTGGGTTTCTTGTGGCTGGGTTTCTTGTGGCTGGGTTTCTTGTGGCTGGGTTTCTTGTGGCTGCGTTTCTTGTGGCTGCGTTTCTTGTGACTGGATTCCCCATGGCTGGATTCCCCCTGGCTGGATTCCCCCCTGGTTGGATTCCTTCTGGCTGGATTCCCCTGGTTGGATTCCCCCCTGGCTGGATTCCCCCTGGTTGGATTCCTTCTGGCTGGATTCCCCTGGTTGGATTCCTTCAGGCTGGATTCCCCCTGGCTGGATTCCCCCTGGCTGGATTCCCCCTGGCTGGATTCCCCCTGGCTGGATTCCCCCTGGCTGGATTCCCCCTGGCTGGATTCCCCCTGGCTGGATTCCCCCTGGCTGGATTCCCCCTGGCTGGATTCCCCCTGGCTGGATTCCCCCTGGCTGGATTCCCCTGGCTGGATTTCCCCTGGCTGGATTCCCCCTGGCTGGATTCCCCTGGCTGGATTCCCCCTGGTTGGATTCCTTCTGGCTGGATTCCCCCCTGGTTGGATTCCCCCTGGCTGGATTCCCCCTGGCTGGATTCCCCCTGGCTGGATTCCGCCTGGTTGGATTCCTTCTGGCTGGATTCCCCTGGCTGGGTTTCTCTCAGCTGTAATTCTACAAGTTTTCATATCTGTTAGACACAATGGAGTAAACAAAGTTAAAGTGCACTGAAATTCGCAATTTAGTTCCGATCGTTGCTTAAAAATTAAAATCAACCTGACAGCAATCTGTCTTCTCCCTCCTTTCTCCATGTCCCTGTCCTATACAGCCAGGTGAGGCAGTGGAGCAGCAGTGGAAGTCAGTGAGGCTGGGATCACGCTAGACTGCTCACCTACAGAACTCCCCATTGTGCAGGTATTAGTTACAGTGAGCTGAGCTGCCGGCCTCCCCCGCCTTGCGATTGCATTCACCAACAAATGGGGAGCAGCCATCCCCGTGCGGATGCGAGCGATATTTATTGTATATTGGCAGCTTTTATTGCCTTCCGACCCCTCAGTCAAGCTGTTCAGGTTTGGCTCTCCGGCTGGGAGTTCATGTCTGTGCACTTCTTTTCTCGCTAAATAGATGCAGATATTATAGAATAAGTGTGACTGACTGCAAGCACTAACTATTTTCAGTCAGTCAGTCCTTCAATGAGTTAGTTTGTTAGTTACTTAGTTAGTTAACTAGTTAGTTGGTTAGTTAGTTAGTTAGTTAGTTAGTTAGTTAGTCAGTTAGTTAGTTAGTTAGTTAGTTAGTTAGTTAGTTAGTTAGTTAGTTAGTTAGTTAGTTAGTTAGTTAGTTAGTTAGTTAGTTTGTTAGTTTGTTAGTTTGTTTGTTTGTTTGTTAGTTAGTTAGTCAGTTACTTAGTTAGTTAACTAGTTAGTTGGTTAGTTAGTTAGTTAGTTAGTTAGTTAGTTAGTTAGTTAGTTAGTCAGTTAGTTAGTTAGTTAGTTAGTTAGTTAGTTAGTTAGTTAGTTAGTTAGTTAGTTAGTCAGTTAGTTAGTTAGTTAGTTAGTTAGTTAGTTAGTTAGTTAGTTAGTTAGTTAGTTAGTTAGTTAGTTAGTTAGTTAGTTAGTTTGTTTGTTTGTTTGTTTGTTTGTTTGTTTGTTTGTTTGTTTGTTTGTTAGTTAGTTAGTTAGTTAGTTAGTTAGTTAGTTAGTTAGTTATTTAGTTAGTTAGTTAGTTAGTTAGTCAGTTAGTTAGTTAGTTAGTTAGTTAGTTAGTTAGTTAGTTAGTTAGTTAGTTAGTTAGTTAGTTAGTTAGTTAGTTAGTTAGTTAGTTAGTTAGTCAGTCAGTTAGTTAGTTAGTTAGTTAGTTAGTTAGTTAGTTAGTTAGTTAGTTAGTTAGTTAGTTAGTTAGAGTAGTATACGTTTTTTTGACACAAAGCCGATTTCCTTATGGCGAAATACATAGTAAGTACAGGCCCAAAAAAATGGCAGAGTCTGAAATTTGCCGTGCACGCAAACTAGCTTTTACGCAATGAATTAACCAATTAGCTGAATCACTTTTACGCAAACACCTGTCTATCCACCTAAATTCTATCCGCAATGAATGCAGCTAATTACAAGCCCAACCAAAATTCAATTTGACACAAAGCTTATTTCGCGTATAACTTAACGCATTTAAATTCTTCTTTTCAAGCAGTATTGTATATTTCAACTAGATACAAACACAATTTGACGCACAAATTAGCGAGTTTACAAATATTGAGGCAGCACTCGTAAAACAAAATTGCGTAATTTAGCATACAAGTATCGAAACGAACCAGTGCGAATTATATTCCGTTTAAAAACGCTTCGAATAAAACACTCTAGGTTTCCTCTGGTAGTCAACTTATGAAAAATATAAAAAATTACCCAAAATCCACAACTTCCACTCTGTGGGTCTTGGATAGCAAAGCGACTATAACACCAATTTTTCGAATTTCCACATTCTTTTCCTAGCCATTTTGCTATTCTTGGCAATGGTACTAGACCAAGAGAATCAAAATATTCACCAAGTCGTTTGCTACCGCGACCTGCTCGATGACCATAAACCCAAACGCATACCCAATGTTTTCCGGGCAGGTTGGAGACGTCAGTATTAACGATAAAAAAATAGTCTTTACCGTCTAAAGGTAAGCGTCTAAGTCCACCAACAAAGTTTTGAGGAAAAACACCAAGAAATACAACATTTAAAAAATGTGCGCACAATTTCGATACAACATTGCGAAGGAAGCGATCTGTTACACCACGATCTAGGATAGAATCAATTACTTCCATACTGTGCCAGGAACAATGTCGCGAAGTTCAGTCAGTTGCAGTTGCTTGTCAAATATACCTCCAAATATGACGTTGTACACGGTACTAGTTGCAGCATTGAAGCGTAACTCTAGTTTTACATTTCCTTCCTTATACAGTTGCACTCCCCGTCCGACACCAGGTTCACTTCCAAGACTGAATGCAAAAATTGAGTAACCATTGGCGTAATCCAGCATATTAAATCCAATATCTCGTCCCTGTAGATAGATTCCAAGCTGTTGTAGCAAAAAATTATACTCTGTCACACAATCATCTCCAAAGTTTGTCTGCAGCGGACGCGATGGTACCGAGTCTCCATTCACAAACACACCAATGCTGCTCACATTTGCATGCTCAAAGTTGAACGGATTTGTGTCCATGCTTCCATTGAATGCCTTGTTGCTTACGATTGCCATCAATAAAAGCCGTGGTACCCCACTAGGAAACAAATTTTCATGCGTATGGCTAGACGATCCTCGGGGTATAGTAAACGTACCAAGGCTTAGACTTCGGTGCGGATATAATGCATTGTGACTTTTAAGTCCATGAGCATGTGCACTGATAACACTCGGCGAGGGTTGAACAAACCGCAATCGTAGTTCTGCACGCAAAAACTTGATCTCATAGTCTTTTAAAACCGCACCAGCTTCTAATGTTGACCCGCTCAGGACAAATTTACTTTTTGCCGGTATGAGCTTGATCCGTAGTGGTGTCTTTGATAGTAGATACCGAGGCTGACGAAACAAATCCAAGAATAACGGCCCCGATACAGTGCACCGCCTATTGTTAGCAATGAGCGCCTGCCTCTTTGTTCGTCCATCGTTTTCACTTGTTGCATTCATTTTACCAGCTGTATCCTTGTAAAACCCCCACGGCAGTAAACCAGCCTTCTGAGCTGTATGTCCATATTCCAGTAATGTAAGAAGCATAGCCTTGTATGGATACATAAAACTACCACCTTCAACTACAGTATCGCCAATAGTAAATTGAACGTCCTCAAACAATGTTCCAATAACCAAATTATTCAAACAAACAAAATTTTTCGTTGCATCTATAGGTTCACCTTCACTATCACTAACGCTGAAGCATACCGTGAGCACAGTTTCTTGTAGATCCAAATACAAATCGCCTGCAGGCACAACTTCAAATTCGATAGGTGATCCTTTTGTAATACCATGTTGCGGTTGAATGTTAGTATATCGATTATCCAAAACACTAAACTGAACAGGACTTTGATCAAATAGCGACAATTCACTTTTAAGAGCAGCAATATCAGGTCCAAGCAAATGGTTCATGCTACTTTTCAAACAGACTAAAAAGTTTCTTGCTTGCAGTAGCAGTTCGACGTTTTCCTATACCACCGGTCTTCTTGCGTTTTCTTTTGTTCACGCGTCCCTTTCCACACTGTCTTGTTCGTCGTTTCTTTTGCCGTTTCTTCTTTCCTAAGCTTATAGCCACTCCACTGGTTCTTTTCCTTCGCTTTGGTCTCGAAACTGCAGTTGTATTAAACATCTCTTCGCTCGATTCTGTGTCCAAGTGACGCTTCCGACCCATACCAATTTTTGCTGTCGCACTTTTCAAATACTCCAGACCACGATCCAAGAAATCTTTCTTTGCGTTGCGTAGTACAGGATACACCAATCTGTCCGCCAAATTTGACAAAAAACCGTAACCTTCGTAAACAGGAATGCCATATCCACCTCCACCTTCAGCAGATCTATTCGGACCAGAATAAAAAGCAAAAATAGGATCCATTTCAACAGTCTTCTCTTCGTCATGCAATCCCAATTCATGTGTTACTTATACACTTTAGAAAATAGTTTAGCAGTCTTTGCGTCAAGATCATTTTCGTTTAACCACTGACTTCTTGAGATTGGCATACCTTTCCATTTTACTAGATACAGACGACTTCCATTTTTCGCTCGATCAGTTTCAATAACTTTTTCAATTTCATTAGGTGTTTCATCTGTCTCGTTTACCAACATTAGTTCCGCTTGGTTAAACCTTCCTTTCAGCACTTCAAATCCATCTTCAGGGTCCACTAATTCGTACATTGGCGGGTCTGTCAAGTGTACACGATGAATGCGATATTTTGAATTACTCCAAGTCGTAGTGTATCCTTTTTCAAATGTTCCTCGACGTCGTGTAATTCTAACCCAATCACCAACTTTAAATTTATTCTCATTCTTTTTAGTGTACGACTTCGCAAACATTTTGTCCCACAAAATTCCTTGTAAATGCGGGTCTGTCTCTACCCGTTTTGGTGTTTCTCCACTCAAGGATCGATGAGGACTAGAGTTGAAATTATCTTCCAATTGCGGTAAAATGTCAAACCATCGAGGTAAATTTTTTGCTCGAAAGTATCGTAATAGACGTTCCTTTAACGAGCGGATAAATCGTTCAGCCATGCTTGCCTTGTAATTGCTTTGGCTAACAAAAAATCGAACTCCTTCCTGTTTCAGCATTTGACGTGTAGCTCTTCCGAGAAACTCCATACCAGCATCACCTTGTAAATAAACAGGCTTAAAACCACTTCGAAAAATCTCTAGTAATACTTGACTAACTTCTGAAGGCTTCTTTGTACGCAATGGTCTTAGTCGTACAACTCTAGTAAAACAGTCGATAAGAACAAGTATGTAACGATAACCTCGATTTTCCGTCTTGTATTGAGGTAAATCTGCCAAATCGATTTGAAACTGAAACTTTGCAACTGGTGGCACACTAATTTTTGGAGTTGGAAAGTTTCGTCGTGTTTTTCGAAATAAATGATGCTCATTTGTTGATCGCACCCAATTATCAACTTCGCGCTTTGCAACTTTGTTCGTAATCTGTGGAAACTTTTTACGTACTTCACGAACAAGTATAGTCTTGTTACCACTAAATGAAGTAGGCCTGTTCAAGTTAAAAAAAGCATCCGTCAAAAATTCTTCAATTTCCTTACGCACTCGCTTCATCATCAGTTAGATTGATGCTAGTCGTTTGACAGTTGCAACAAAAGAACGAAGCCTCGATCGAATCTCCGTCAGTATCCTCGTTGTGCTCCTTTCCCAGAAACGGCACACATTCAGATTTTATGCAAAAAAACTCACAGAGACGAATCAAAAGTTTTTGGAAGATAGATGACATGGTTTGTCTTATTAAACTATATATTTTTCATAAACAAAAAATTAACCTTTTTAAAAAGCTTATAGTGCTCGAATCAATTTTGTTAAAACGTAATCTGTAATTTTAAAACAACTTAATTCAGTGTTTGATAATTTTCAAACAGACTAAGATCCTCCTTTGCAACAGTTTTTGGAGCAGACATTAGCTCGTTTCGTACATGACGCCCGATTTGGTTTGCTGCGATTCCACGTTTTCGAAGAAAGTCTAAAAATGTTTTTAGTCCACTAGGCGGTTGAGTCTCGTGTCGCTTAAGCGGTCTGTCTCGAACAACATATTCCATGAGATCTTGTATCTCGGCATCAGTCAAATTAGCCAGCATTGGTTCTGCATTCTTGTCCATGTCCGAAAATAGGTTTTGAGCGAGAGCTTCGAAACGTGGTAAAAAAACTTTAGGAATTTCCCTTGATTCGCTGGCATATGAACTTCTTACAGTAGTCCCTTTGCGAACAAGTGACAGATTGTCCTCGTCTCCAGTGCGATAGACTTTGCGCAATTTTAAAAGTTTGTCTTCCAATCTGCTTCGTTTCAATTGAGCTGTGTAATTTGGCTCCTTTTCCATTTCCTTGTCCAAGTTATCCATTTGGTCTCTCATTTCCACCATATTTTTTGCCAGAGCATCTTGCGGTGCGTCTAAAACTTCAGTTTTTCGAGGTGTCTCAGCAGTTGGTGACGATCCTTGCTCTGCACCTTGACATGCAGATTGATACACAGATTCAGGTACTAGATACATTCGTTGAAAACTACTACTCTCGTTAGTTCGCATTATATTCCTACTACTTTCGTTGAATTGATCGTATTAAATTCGCTGCTCCCGCGGCGGTACCAACTACTCCAGACGTTATCCCAAGCGCAGTGCTTATAGCAGGTAGAGCGGCAATAATTGGAGCCAAAAAAGGTAAAAATCCTCCGTGTTGGACAAGTATTTTCCTTTTTGCAGTAATTGGAGTCTTCTGTTCCAAAAGCTGGCGTATATATCTGCGATGCTTCTCAAGTCGTCTTTTGTTACAGTTACTAATTTTAATACGTCCACTAATAATATTAAACAGAAAGTCTACTAGACATCGTATCTCCGACTCTGAAAGTGTTTGTAAAAAACTTTTTCTCTGCTTTGGATGCTTTAGCCGATAAACAATTTGTAGTAAAAAAGCACACTGACACAATGAGCGAGCATTTTGTTTTCCTTTTTCTGTTAGTTCGCTCATTCTTACAAAACAAATTCACAAAATTTTCTATTACACAATTAATCTTTGCTTATAAATTAGTCCGACCTATGTTTAAAATGCAGTACGACAACAACGTGTGCTCCCGGATCAAAATTAAACGGTTTTCCGCGCTGGTCCGATAGTCGAATCGAAATCTCGTGAATTTGTTGTCGATTTGTTTTCAAGTAGTAGGGTGTTTGCAATGCACTGCTATCGCGTATAAGTTCTCCGTTTTTCTTTTGTTGGAGTTCCACAACTCGAAGCAACGGTACTGATGTACTTCCCACTGCTTGATACTCGATTATATCTGTGTAACAGTACATGTAAACCGTTTTACTAGGCATCGGAGAAGGTAGCACAGCATCCAAGTAGGTTTTGTTAATGCGCCAAACACGATTTCTCAACCAATATTGGTGTACTTTGATGTACACTTCTCCTTCCGTTTTTCGAAGATAGTCTCCATGCGAAACAAGTCGTATAGCTTCACCAGGCGATAGAACACAATAAAAAACATAATAGTTCTCAGGTACTAGCGCTAGAGTATTGTCGAGACTTTTTATCAAATCCAAGTATGAACCATCCGGTGGTTGTACACTACCAGCGGCAGGTTTTGATAATTTTTCCGAGACAAGTCCAGAAAGTTTCTTCCAAGAGTCAAATTTGAAAGCGTCCATAAATGTAACTGGTAGTTCTAATCCAATAGTTTTTTCGCCTGAATTTCGTAAAAGCCAGGCAAATTTTTCATCTGTACCAGACGGTTGCCAGGAAACGTAAGCATCCAAGTCTGCCTCTGCCCAAACACGACCCCAATAGTTTTTCTTTAATCGTATTATTGAGTCAATGTCCGCAAAATATGGAACTTCAAATCGACGCTCACGATGAGCATTTGGCGTCGTAATTGCTCCATGGCACAGTAATTCAACTAGTGCAACCTCGAAGAATCCGTTCAATAAATTTATTGGTTCAGTTAGTCGCACTCGAAATTCATTAGGCGAGTTGGTTTCGTAACTGATATCGTTTGACGGCAAAAAAACGTAAAAACTCATTTTGAAATAAAACACAAACTAATATTGACAACAGTTTATAATTTGCTTATAATAATATTACACAAACTTTGCATCACATTCACGAGTATAGACAACTTGTTCATCACCAGAAAATATTCCTGTTCTCAATCGTAAAAAATCTGGTGTCACTTGCCGCAGGTCAATGAATAAATATGAAAAAGGTTTGTTATTTGTTGCGTCTTCATACACATTCACTAGAAACCTACTATTACGCGGATACATTTGTCGACCGAGATGTTCAACTGTGGTTCGATCGCGCACACTACGAGTTAGACAAATATAACTAGCTGATAAACTTCGCATGCGTGCTTCTGGATCAGACTTGTTAAAAAGACCTTGACAAAGGTACAGACAAGTCAAAGGGATATGATGCGCATGCTTTGTAAACATACTAGTAAATTCTGGCAACTTAGCAATCTCGCTTTGCAAGTCGTCAACAACAACCAAATCGTGTGGTAAAAAACGATTAATCATCTGTGGTGTGAATTCGGGTACAAAAACAATAGGGTCAAGACCGCTTTTTTGCCAGCATGTTCTAATTCGTTGTTGATCGTCTGGTTTCAAACTTGATCCATGGCACCAAACAAGACGGCACGGTTTTTTATCAAATAATTCTTTTCGTTCAGTCAACAAACGCAACGTCCATTCAGTTTTACCCGAGTTTGAAGGTCCAGCAATAATAAATGTAGAATCGTGAGCTAGTTGCATATTGTATGGCTGCTGCATTTTCAAGCACCAAAGCGTTGCTTAACTTGCATAACCTTGGTAACCAACTTCGCAGCTAGTTTTTCTTTCCAACCAGTAGACGGATCGTGGGCAATCTCTCGTGCACCAGATTCTAATAGCTTATCAGCTTTTAACCTCTCTTGCACGTCAGAATTTTTATCATAGGCCACGTCGTGAAGCATGCACAAATTGTCAAGCCGATTAATTCCTCGTTGTCCTTTTGCTAGCCTAGCTTGCAGTTGCGTACCTGGACCACAAAACTGATATCCGCCGGGTAAATGTGCTTCAAATGGTAAATGATTAATTAACCAATTTACGACACCATAACCTTGTTGCTTTTTATTAATCTTTCTAATAGATTTCTTCTTTTTACGAATGCTCTTCTTTTTCTTTTTAAAACCTCGATCTTTCGCTGGAGACATTTTTACAACATATATTTTAGGCATAAATTTTTAAAATTGCTTATAGTATTTACAAAGCTCTCGCATAGTGCACCAATCACCAAAGAAAAAAATCAGTTTATTATTATTATTATACTTATTGGCCAGTGCTGCCAAAGCCGCCAAAGCCGCGCCGCTTGGTCGGCGGCTCAATCATCCGAATCGAATTGTCTGCTTCAGTCACATAGACTGAAGCAAGCACGGCCTGCTCCAGAACCAGTTGTGCAATACTGAGCCCGGCATAGTACTCAAAGTCTTCCGGACTGTAATTAAACAAGACTATACAGATTTCACCAGTATAGTCGGGGTCGATTACGCCACCGCCAACAAATAAGCTGTGCAGAGCCATGCTGGAACGTCCCGCTATCCTGCCATAGGTACCAGGCGGTAAGCGAATTTTGAGTCCGGTTCGCACACTCCGGGACTCGTAGGCCGGAATGGTACCATCGACGCCAGCGCAAAGATCATACCCGATCGACCCGACAGTTTTTCGGGTCGGAATCGTTGCCGAATCGTATAGACGTTCAACTAAAAGCTTACGATCAGTTAGTTGTTGTTGCTGCTGCTGCTCGGGATTCATGTCGATTCTTGTAGCTGAAAGTTTAAAAAAAAGTTTTTTTTCTTGAAACATGAACGATAGCACTACATTTACGTCTACTACAAACACAAGCTTAGTCTTGAGAATCTAACTATAAAAAATATACTTTTTCAAATAATTAAACACAAAAAAGTGCTAAAATTATAATTTAAACGAATGCCGGTATCATTTATTTATTGTAAATAATGATCAATGAAAAAATTAATGATGGGTTACAGTCTTCTATAGCATGCTATTACTTTGTACAACAAAAGAGATCAGAGCATATTGTTAATTAATTAGCCAAGTGCCAGTGTCCAAAGGGTAGCGAATTAATTGAACTTGTCCAGGATCGCTTCGTATCGAAGAAGCTTAGTGCAAGTTTTCTTTGTTGCATCAAAAAAAACTTTCTGTTTTCGAGAACGAATGGACTGTATGCGCGAAAACACAAGTTGTCGCTTGTGTAAGACTCTTAAATAGTCTTGATGCTTTAAACTGCTCTGTGCGGCTTTAGAAGCAGTACTGCTCCAGCTTTGCGACCGATTGAGACTGGAACTTTAAACGATTGCTGCTTAACCAGACCGGACCGGACTGGACCGGACCGGACTGGACCGGACTCCCCGCGCCCGCCGCCGCCGCCGCCGCCGCCGCCACCACCACCACCACCACCGCCGCCACCACCACCACTGCCGCCGCCCGCCCCCACACCACCGTGGGACGTATTTGTTGACAGTGTGCTTGCATGGCTTTTGCGATAAACGCAGAGCATCAAGTCTAGCTGCTCGATTGCTCTATATTGCCAATTACTACCTCGAGATTGAAAATTGTCAATTTTTATTAACAACTGATTAATAACGCGTGCGAACCAGTCATTGTAGGCCTCGGGAGATAACAGCATGTCACTGTTTGCAATCGTCTCATCAAATGATATTGTCGCAATGTTGGTATTAAAATAGACCGAAATGATCTCTTCGCTGCTCGAGCCATCGTTGTCGTCTGCTGCTGTTTTCGGTCGAAATAGTGTCACTTTCAAGTGAAAGCAGACTCTTATTAATAAACTGGGTGAGCCAATTTTTTCCAATATTTTAAATATTGGTTCTCTTAAAGACGCAATCAACTCGCCAGGAAGTAACTCGCCAGAGCTGTTGCCTTGTTGTTCAAGAGTGGGAGTAAATTCGACAAAATTTACCCGACCACGATGAGCTGACTCGCGCAAAGCGATGGACCACCCATCTGGTGGGTTTTCGATCAGGTTTTGCAGCGATCCGGTCAGTAATCGTTGCGGTGAAAAACAAGCACCATGCGAGTGAGCATGCAGCTCGGCTTGATTACTGAACTTTTTTCTGCAGATTTGGCATTGTGCACGCGGCATTGTGTGCACCTAGCTCGACAACGAGCGTATCGAGCATAATATTAATAGATGATCCGGTTTGTCATTTGCGGCTGTAAGAAAAATGATGATTTGGTTAGTTATAGGTATAGCTGACACGTTTACTATTAGAGAAAACAATTGGTAAATAAATAAAAAAAGACAAAATGTTTGTAAAAGAATGCATCGCAACTGCGATTTGACAGCAATTGTTTACTTGTTAAGTTTAGTTATTAACAGAGATTAAAAAATCCTTGACATGGTTAAGAATATTATTCAATTCATGAGTGTTTTGAACGCCCATAATAACAAACTTTTTCGAAAAAAATATGTTACAAAAAAGCCTTGGTTTTGATGCTGATCTAACAGAAACTGCTTGTGGGAAATTTTCTGCATCGTATCCAACCAGATAATTCGAATAGTAGCCTGCATATCTTTTTAGACTAGAGAAACCGAATTTTGGCCAAAGATGACCAATAAAGCCGACATAGGTACTGCTCTGAATTTTTACTGAATCAAAATCTACACAATTAATAGTGTCGTTGATAAATCGTAAAACTGAGACTATCTGAGAATTTGATTTACAGCCATATATAGTTAGTTTTCCTGCTGGATAAAGTTGGATTTTAGCATTTGAATAAATTGTCTTTAGCATTGTTGGTCGGCTTAGGAATAGTTTGCAAAACCGGTTTCTGGTCTGTAGCTTCTGTTTGGTCTGCTTTAAATCAAATTTTTCAAACGGGTGCAGCTTCAGACTCGCAGTAACTATTAATAGGACAAGTCGCTAAAACGGAAAATAAATAATAAGAAAAGTTAAACATGACTATACTATCGTAAATTCTAATATTAAATTACAAAACCTGGTTAGCGTACAAGGAGTAGCAAAAAATGTTTTGAGCTTTTCCCTAAAAAATAATATTTCCCTAGCCAAAAATTTGATAAATATAGTGGAATAAGTTAGTTAAAACTTGGATAAAATTAGTCAAAAATTTTGTTACTCATCATCAGAGCTGCTGTACGAGTCGTCCGATGAAGACACGCTAGCTGTAGTAGCGTCCGCAGCAGCACGCTTTAAAAATGCTGTCTCCTTGGACGCTACCCTGGTTCCAGAGGCAGGTGTACTCACCAAGATCTTTGCTGGTGGAGCCTCCACCCAGTCTGTGCCATCTGCACCAGCTTCGGCAGAATTGTTTTGCTGTTTTGCACCGCTGCGTTTTCGAACTTGCTTTTTAGGCGGCGGTTCAATAGAGGCTGGCGCTGCATTCGATGTAGTCGACTTCTTCGATACGGTGGTGGTAGACCGACGCTTTGCAGGTGACTTGGCAGGTGTCACCTGGCTTGAATTCTGCAGGCTTTGTTCATTTGCTTCTTCTTGCTCACAGGTAGATGTTGGGGACGGACTCCTGCTTCTAATTGCTGACTTGGTCGCGGGTAGGTGTGCAAGCACTCCCTTGAACATGTCGAGGCGCTGCAACATGTTGTCGGAAGATTCTATGAGTGTCAGAGAGCGCACAGCGAATGTAATGCGCCAGACGAGGCAGCCTTTTGGACAATACAAGCTCGTTGCTTGCACTGTCATTTGGTAGGTACCGCTGACACCTTTGAAATCGGAAATGGACACCTCCTTCCCGTGTGGATGATCGTTGCTGATCCTGATTGTGGCACAAGGGTAAGCAGGCTTTATAGCCAGCCATTGTTGAGGCACAAACTCGAGGACGTCGTTAGCATGCTGATGAGCTGGTTTTGTTAGTCGTGCCAAGGGTCGAGCATCTTGAATCTCGTTCAACTTGACCGATAGACCTTTTTCGACTTGACTGCAAAACATTATATAAATTATGAATATAGTTTCCTAAAATTAATTGTATAAATTTAATATGGTGCTCACCGGAGAGAGTGGAAGAGTTCCTTATCGCAGCTGTCTGGATGAAATTGGACACTTACTGCGTCGCGAGAGTCGTGTCTGCAAGACGGATGATCGAGCTCTGGCCTTTCTGCGATTCCACGAAAAAGCTCCATTGGAGCCTTGGTTTGCAATATAATTGGGTACCATTTTGTACACTCGATTGATGGTTTCCACGCAATAGATCGAAACTGGCAGGACGAACCAGTCGTGGTTGTAGACTGCTCTCCAACGTAAAAAATCGGACTCGAGTCGGAGCGTACAATTGACTCCGTCTTGATGCAAGCTGCCATGTCTTACAAGCAATTGAATATAGTATTTCTTTTGCTGTAATGATTGAGCTCATGAAAAATTGACCATTTCGGGTCTTGTATTTATAGCAAGCTTTGCATGCTGTTTGTGAACTAGTAAACAAATTTAATTGTTGCGTGCTGATTAAGACATTGTTGCGTGCCAAAGGTGGCATAAGTTTCTAGGGTGGGTTGCATGATTAGGTCTAATTTTACGCAAATGTAGGTTGATATTTTATACAATAAAATTAATGAATCTTAGGCACACTAGTTATAAATTTGCAAGAGTAACACGATGGCAAGCGTTTAATAAGAAGACTGCTGGTTGCTGCTTCATTAGATTGGTTTTGTTCTCAAGTAGAATGTAATTAAAATATTTTGCGACTTGAAAAATTAGCAATCTTGGATTTTAGAGTAAAAATAAGCTGCACGCGGTGCTATGAAATTAATTTATTGAAAGTTTTGCTTGCATGTTGGAATTTTTTAGCTCGCACGGTGACAAGAGATTGCTTGAGTAACCTATATATAGAGTGTTACTTTTCAAACAGAAAAAGGTATAGTTGTAACTCAGCTTTTGCAGTCCTATATTGAGCAGAAGCTATATAGAGTTACACTATCATGCTGCGACGCGCAGCTTGTTGGGACTATAATGACTGCCGCTGCTATAACCGCATGCAGTCAGTGCAGTTGACACACAAATGCTGTTTGGACTAAGCTAAATTACTGTGTTGAGACAGTTAAGCTGGACCACGGCTAAATCACTATTGATACGGTTAATTGCTACTAGACCCATGGCTAAATCACTGTACGTTGAGACGGTTAAGCTGGACCACGACTAAATCGCTGTACGTTGAGACGGTGGTTAAGCTGGACCATGGTTATAAAACTGGACGGGTGGTTAAGCTGGACGACTACAGCTAAAATTACTGTTGAGTCAGTTATGCTAGACCACAGCAGCCAAATCACAGTTGAGGTAAAGCTGACCATAGCTAATTCTCACTGTTGAGACGGGTGCTGCTGCTTGGCTCACAGCTAAATAACTGGACAGTTAAGCTAATCGGACTACAGCTAAATCCCTGTTGAGACAGTTGCCTGGACCACAGCTAAAATCACTGTTGAGGCAGTTAAGTCTGGACAACAGCTAAAATTACTGTTGAGACAGTTAAGCCTTGACTATAGCTAAATCATCGTTGAGGTAGTTAAGCCTGGACTATAGCTAAATCACTGTTGATGCAGTTTTAAGCTAGACCACAGCTAAATCATACTGCTGAGGCAAAAAAGCCGGACCACGGCTAAAAACTGTTGAGGCAAAAGCTGGACCACAGCTAAATCATACTGTTGAGGCAAAAGCTGGACCACAGCTAAATCATACTGTTGAGGCAAAAGCCAGACCATGGCTAAAGAAACGTATGAAAAAAAAATTATTTGCATGGATTAATAATTTTTGTTTAATGATGACTGTACAAGATATTGACTTTATATTGAATTAAATAATTTCAATAAATGGCGAATAAAATTGAAAGAATTTTTTAGAATAATGAATTTATAGAGATTATATTATTGATTACAGACTTGTTTGATATATACTAAAAGAGCAATTACTTGGACACATTGCTGGCAAAATTTTATGAAGAGTTAGAAAAAATGTCTTTTTAAGATAGGTCCCAATATTCAAATACTTGAGTTGTATTACAGGTCTTTGGTAATTCTACTTGGTAGAAGCCTGTGCTCATTTGAGAGACTTTTACAGACTTGATGTCCTTCTGTACAATAATTGGCGAGTTTAGCAGCGGTTGAACTTGGGTAGAAATAGCAATTGATGATGATGGTGTTTCAGTTGCTGTCGTTGGTTTGGTACTTGTAGGCTTACTGCAAGTTTGCTTTGTTGGGTCATTGTAGCTGGTTGGTGATGGTGGTGGTGGTGCATACTGCAGTTGGTCAGTTGGTCGTGGGTTCGATTGCTGCCTAATTGACTGAATAACATCAGTTCTTGTGTAAATGCGATCTAGCTCAGTTGTCTGTCTCTCGACATGAATCGAGGTTACTCTGGCGAGAGATGTAGAATATGATGCTCTTGCAGCAGAATTGGATGTGGTGGTGTCGTGGCAAATGCGTTTGCACTGATCTGGAGGTGGCCGCGTGAAGAAACCATTCTTGAATGCTATAATAATGGATAAGATGAGGGAAATTTGGTATAGGTGCATGTATACAATGTATATAGAAACTGAACTAGCAGAGAATCAGTCTAAACAGAAACCGAACTAGCAGACAATCAATCTAGAAATTCTGAACTAGCAGAGTATTAGTCTAAACAGAAACCGAACTAGCAGAAAATCAATCTAGAGACTGAACAAACAGAGGATCGGTCTAAACAGAAACCGAACTAACAATCAATCTAGAAACTAAACTATAGCGAACAGTCAATCTAAAAAAGAAAACTGAACTAGAGTAGGTGATTATCTTACCTTGTTTAACATAGCGCTCGGCCAATTCCTGCTGACGTGATCGCTTCATTTCACTTAAGATGTAAGTATAGTTGAACAAGTAGTATAATGTAAACTTGGTTTAAGTTATTTAATATTTTCTGTGTCAGTGTGTTCGTATATATATATAGTATAAAGAAGAAGCATGTTGACGCAGTTGTTGACATAGTATCTGTAAACCATCTGCTCAAGTTGGTGCAAAAATTCTATAGGCACTCAAGAATAGATCATTTACTATCTTTCTTCAAAAGGGTGATAATATTCACAAGTTTTCAATATTTCAAAAACACTTGAAATGTGTGAATAGCTTTGGAGTAAATTTGTCTTGAATGGAATCCTTTGAAGTGTGTTTGTGTCACCATTGCTAGAATCGGTTACTTGTATTTTGGACAGGTGGATATGCAATTCGTCTGAATAATCACGTTGCGTAAAAGATATTTAGCGTGCACTTGGAATTTCAGACTGCGTGCACATGGAATTTCAGACTGCGTGCACATGAAATTTCGGACTCTGCCATTTTTTTGGGCCTGTACTTACTATGTATTTCGCCATAAGGAAATCGGCTTTGTGTCAAAAAAACGTATACTACTAGTTAGTTAGTTAGTTAGTTAGTTAGTTAGTTAGTTAGTTAGTTATCTCCACAGGTTTAAAAATCTCAGCCGGACTGAGAGAGAGTTTGTCCAGCACAAACGCCTTCCCCCGCACGCTCTTCATCGCTCAGCCTCCCTGCCGCTCCTGTTTGTCTTTCCCTTCCGCACCGGAGTTTGGCGGCGAAAATCAAAAGTTTTAGCCAGGTGGTCTTACCCCCCCCCCAGCTCTGAGAGCCTTAACTTGGGCAGTCCTTACGGCGATCTGTGAGAGATCGGAAGAGAAACATGTAGGTTGACCAAGTGCTCATAAATGATTGACTGCACTACCCCTGCCAGAGCTGCAATGGCCGTAAAGGGAATGAATGAATGCAGACACATTGTGATAACTCATCGTCCCAATCATAGAAGTACTACAGACAGCTGAGATACTCTTATAAAAACGCTACACTCGGTTTTCTTCGAAAGCTGGAGACTGATAGAGAACGTATGTTGTTCGCATTGCTAGTGTATTTAGTGTGCTCTAGAGAATGCATAGCTCTGAATGAGGTTTTGTCATAGACAAAATCGGTCGACAAAAATCTGATTTCTCAGTAGAGCTTTCGGGGGAATTGCTGAGATGTCAAGGCTTACTGGGGGAATTGCTGAGATGTTGAGGCTTACGGGGGGAATAGCTGAGATGTTGAGGCTTACGGGGGATTGCTGAGATGTCAAGGCTTACTGGGGGATTGCTGAGATGTCAAGGCTTACTGGGGGAATTGCTGAGATGTCAAGGCTTACTGGGGGAATCGCTGAGATGTCAAGGCTTACTGGGGGAATTGCTGAGATGTCAAGGCTTACTGGGGGAATCGCTGAGATGTCAAGGCTTACTGGGGGATTGCTGAGATGTCAAGGCTTACTGGGGGAATCGCTGAGATGACAAGGCTTACAGGGGGGAATCGCTGAGATGTCAAGGCTTACTGGGGGAATCGCTGAGATGTCAAGGCTTACAGGGGGGAATCGCTGAGATTTCAAGGCTTACTGGGGGAATCGCTGAGATGTCGAGGCTTACGGGGAAATTGCTGAGAGATCAGAATATTTGTATTCCATTCTTTGTTGCCTCTCCAACGGGGGCGCTGATTGCTAGTCATTTCTAAGAAAATTGAGAGTAGCGTCCCTTCTGCTTCAGCTGTCCATGTGAAATACCTGAAATTGCTTTTCCTCAAGCAGACTCTGTCTGTAGTTGCACTCCCTATCCTATTTCCTTTCAAGTCTAAAAAGAACAATGCCAAGACAAAGACAACGCAGAATCATTTCCTTTGACAAATTCCGCATATGTTTGTCGAACGGACTTCATCAGCCAGTCAAATATCTCTGATCGATTTTTTTTCAGTTTTTCCTAACCCACTGAGGATGTCATTAACGATTGATGGGGTACCAAAGTGAAAAAGTGGAATTCGGATAAAACACGGGCACAGAGAGTCTCGGGCCTAACAAGTGCTGCCGCAGATCAGCTCTGCGTGGACATCTGTGTAGTCTCTGTGCCAATATAGAAGGCAAAAATCTATATAGAGATAATGATAGCAACTGAGCTCTCAAACGACAAGGGCTGCTTGAGATGATGAAGATATTGCCAGCAAAGGACTGGAATGAGAAGCGCCACAAGGCGGAGCGGACAGATGAGAACGAGCTGATAAGCCAACGCATTGAGAGCTGCAGCTATCGGTAAAAAAGAGAAAAAAAATTTCGATTAGCCTAATACAACTGAGTGACTTCTGATGGGGCTAGCCATGCAGATGAGTCCCCCGCCCCTGAGTTCCAACCTAATAAAAGGTATGTAATTAATTTAAACAAAGCTTAGGCCCCACTGCCCGATAAGAATTAGCATTCTCTACCCTACAGGACGAAGCAGTAGTCTGTTTGTTTAAACGAAATCGTTAAAATCCTCTAACCAAGCAGTCTATGCAGAACTGTATATGCCGCCATTGCATGCAATCAGCTGTACGAAAGCATTGCGCAACAGTAAAATCTTTCCAATGCGGAACAGGACAGCCCGAGGGTGGGACAGGCTTAGGAGAGGCATGATGAGGCGGCGGAGAGTCTGCATCACGCCGAGGTCCCATCTGTCAGCTGCGCCCGGTCAGGGTTGGGGGTGTGCCCAGATTTTCATAGAACAACTTTTTGAAAATCTGGCAGTGTCTGTCGGAGTCAGCTGTTCGGGGAGCTGCGGCCACTCCTGTGCGAGTTCGCTTCATTTTGGAATGCGTCTTCTCGACTTTTCGCCAGCCGCGAATTCTTTTGTCGCGAATAACAAGACGCTTTGTGCTCTCCATGCGATAAATAGCTTAAATAGTTTACCCCTCGCTAGGAGCTGGCTGCAAAGGACAACGAAGAAAAGGTGACTTCGGGTTGAATTCTGGGTCGAATCGAACAGCTAGTTGGGAGCCTGGACTGCCTGATGAGGCTCGGGGGAGAATCAGCCAGCGGATTTGGTGTTCCAATTTTTGACAAGAAATCAGCCTCCCAAATTTTACTGCCAGGATTTTTTCTGAATGCGAAAAATGCAAAATAAGCTGGGAGGCTCTGCGGCTGGATGGGGGTGGGGAGGGGGGAATCTGCAACACGCTCTGCTTCCGGAACAATTATCCCCCAGTTGTTGGGATAAAAAAGGGTGCTAACGACTTCGCTTGCACACGCAGAGAGAGAGATAGCAGGGAGCATGGAAATGGTCATTATTTTAATTTTGCAGACCAAATTTCCCGCGCTGTCTGCAGATTATGCAGATTACTCTCCAACGGAAGAAGCACTTCAAAAAATAGCATTTATTAGGACGAGACAGAGATTGAGCAGCTTGTGTGGCTCGAAATCGAGTCAGGAGCCATTGCTAATAAAATTGAAAATTGCAGGCCACAGTTAGCGGCCAGGCACCTGCTCTTCCAGTGCATTGGCTTGCTTGCGAAACTGCTCAAAGCAGCCTCAGTTAATAAAAAAATTGAGCTCCGTTTGTTGAATCCAACTCCAAAATCTCTCCCTCATCATTATTCGTTTTTGCAGCTGTCCAGCAAATGCCTCTAAGCAGCTGGCGCGAGCTTCTGACCTTCGCGGTCGCCTTGACGACCGTCGCATCGCATTCCGGCGTGGCCGCTCTGTATACCTTCGAGAAGGCGATCGAAATATCAGAGGAAAGTCAGCCGCAGGCGCTGGGCAATGTCGCTGCCCTTGGCAACCTGTCCCGGCACCTGACCTCCGCCGGCCCGCTGTCCTACGCCCTCGAGATGCACGACGCTTACGTGAGCGTCGACTCGTCCTCGGGCGAAATTCGCTTGAAGGCGTCCATCGATCTGGAGACGATCTGCCGGTCCACTGCGAAGTGCCCGCATGGCGGCCGGCACGCCTTCTCTGTGGTGGTCCGCGAGCTGCCACCGCCGACGCAGCCGCAGCTGCAGGGCCGGCGGTTGGCGCGCGGCAGGTTCACCTTGATCGTGCGCGACATCAACGACCACGCGCCGAGGTTTCAGTCAACCTACGAAGAGATCCAGCGGGACGAGTCCGTCTGCCTGGTGCCGGGGGTCGCCTGTCCGAACCCGCGGGTCGACCTGCCGATCGCCAAGGACGACGACTTCTCGCCGGAACTCAGCCGGGTGACGTACACTATCGACCCGGCCAGCGCCAGCCCGGAGACCTTGGAGACCTTCGAGTTGAATGTGGACGAGTACGGCAACCCCTACCTGCTGATGAAGAAGGGCCTGGACGCTGAGAGGCAGCAGAGCTACCAGTTCGACCTCGTGGCCCAGGACGGACACGGTCGGAAGGGCCGCATCACCGTCCGCGTGGTCATCAAGGATGTCAACGACAATAGTCCGGAGTTCGAGTCTAAACGCACGTCGGTTCGAGTGTCCGAGGACAAGGCCAAAGGTTACGTGATTGCAAAGGTGAGTCAGAGGTGCTAAAACTTCTGGAGAAACATTTTGCTCCTTCATCATTTTTTGGGTCGCACAGCAGATAAGACGGCTGGTTTTGACAACTGGTTGAAACTTCCGGTCATTTTCATTTGAATGTTTCTTCAGTTTTATTTACTCGGGTAGATGAATCGGTGAAAAAGGAAACACAGAGAGTGGAAGAGAGGCAAAAGTCAGGCAACGGAGAGAGGGAGCCGAAGTAATTCATTCAGAGATTTGTGCAAAAAACTTTATGGGCTCGAGAGAGTGAAGGGCGCCATCTCTCAAGTCTCAGAGGGCAGAGTCGGAAGGATCAGCGGGAGGGTCAGCGAGGCTGGCTGGTGCTGCTGGTAGCTTCTGTCGGCAAGTCAAGGAAGGATGTGAGCAGAGCAGGCCAGGCGAGTCCTGTGCTGTCCTCTGCTTCTTCAGGAGGTCCCCGGGTTGGAGCAGCTGTGACTCACTTGCAGAGCCGGCGCCAGCAGCCAGCGAATGCATGATTAATAAGCCAACCCCGCCGACCAAAAAACACCAACGGACTGGGGGGGGGGGGGGGGCTGCGTTGGCTGCCGGGTGCTGCAGTCAGCCCAAATCATACAGGCATATCCCAAAGCCAGGGGGGCTTATCTTGGCCGCTAATCACCCCCAGCCTCCACACTGCTCATTAGTCTGATGGGGCACAGGGAGAGGCTGAGAAGATGATGGCGTCTTATAAGTTACAATATGCCAAATAATGAATTGCTATTCCCGCGTACTGCATTGAAATCTATCGCTTGGCTGCCCGACAACTGCCAGTGGCTTGGCTCGTGCTTTTCACTTAATTATTTCTAGTCATATAGCAGTGTATGCATGCAATTCCGTAATAGAGTCTTAGCTAAGAGAGTAGCACTCTTACTGGACCGGGTTTTTTGTTTAACCTTTTCTCGAGCTCACTCTGCTGCGAGTCCCAAGTCTCCGCTCTCTTCCTCACTCTCGTTAGCCTCACAGCTCAAGAGAGCGCACCTCTTGAGCAGTGTTGTGCCCACTACTGCGCACCCAAAGTGTTCACACATTCACACACTTTCAACTTGTGGCGGCAAGGCGGCGAGCTGATCACCCAACTCCTCCCAGACACACAAAATTTTGCTTTGCGCACTCAAAGGTCCACTTCTCTCTCTCTCTCGCTTTCACTCAGCTGGTGAGGTGCTTGTCGCAGTGCCGCCAGACCCACCCGCCTCCAATCCTATTTGATCCTATTTCCCAGTGTGGCTGCGGTTATCCCCTACTTTTGCCACCTCCCCTTGTCCGCCCACTTCATCCAAGTGGCCGCCTCGGCCGTGCAGCCTCCCCCTCCCTCTCTCACCCAGCTACTAATGGGATAAACGGCTGAGCATTGGAGAGCCTTGAGCAAAGCTTTCTGTGCCCCTCCCCTCTCTCTCTCTTTCCCGTCTTCAAGTGCGGCAAGTGTGAAATCTCCCATCTAGGCATGCGAGTTCCCATGGCCCATAAGGGAATTAAAAGGCAGTACTTGGTACGCATCTTTAGGCAACAATAGATGCAATGAAAGTTACCATGAATCTGGCTATGTTAAAAATTTTACAAATGTCATTTATTGTTAGCCAAGTCCTGAGATGCAATTCAGGAGCTGACGCTGCGGGCGGCCGCACAATGGAACCCAGCGGAAGCGCTACTCCACAATACTCTGATTACTTTTGTTGAGATGAACTCATCAGCATCCGTGAGAGGGTCATGCTGTGATTGCAGCGCTTGAAAGTGAGCACGGAGCCACGATGATCTTAACTGCTTTTTTAAGAAAGAAAATAGCAGAAAATTGCGGAAGCGGCAGCTGGGGAACGGCTGTCTGGCACCGCCAAGACTCTCCTAACTTAGCAACCAGCTACCGATCCAAAAGGCTTTGCAAAATCGACATGGAAAGAGAAAAGAGATTTCCACTCTCTCTCTGCTCGCAGGTTCGAAGCCCGACGCGAGTAGCTCGTAAAAAAGCCCCCCCCTCTCCCTATTCACGACCAGCACAGCTGATTTGGGCATAATGGGCCCGGCCCAGGGGGGCAGAAGCGGAGAACAAGCCCAAAGAGATTACTACTAGAGGCGGGCCGGAGGGTTAATCAGAGAGCCTCCGCCCGCCCCCTGAGGGGACGCCTGTTGACCCCTCCCAATGATGAGGCGCTCATAGCAGTTTGTGAACAAGACTCAATGGTGATTAAACCGATCGAATCGCCGCATTGCTAACGAGTGCAGAGCGGCGGGGAGTAGTTTTAAAGTACTGAATATTTTCCAGTTTCATTTCTGTGCGCTCTCTGTGAGCAGCTGGGGACAAGCAAAACTCCGTGACAGCCGGTGCGCCACCCTCCCGATGAAGATAAACCCAGAAGGAGACGCTCTTCAGTTCGCTATAAAACCGACTAAAGCCAATGAGTGTGATCGACTGGGGCCTCGAATTCCTAAGGATTTTTTCCCTCAAAGTTCGGCCACTTTTATTACCGGCTTTCCCCTTTCGAGTTCATCAGAAATGCGACCGTCTTTTCCCATAAAGCCGATGAATTCCCGACTGTGAGTCCCGTTGGGGATAAAAGCCGCGCGGAGGGCCGGTGGGGCGCCCGCCCGCTCACTTCTCTGTGATTATTTCAGACCAGGAAAGATGGAGAAAAGACAAAATATCTAGCAAAGAAATGCCTTTTTTAACTTCAGTTTTCAACCCGACTGACTGACTGACTGGCACTACAGGGGGGAGGGGGGCGGGCCAAGCTTCGCTTGAAAGATCGAAAAAATGAGGATCATTTAAAAAAACCCTGCTTTCTTCGTACTTTTTTCTCGCTTAAAAACTACCCAAAGTTCGACATCATCATTTTCAGCCCCCGGCAACCATTGCCCCCCCCCGTGTTTTCACCGCTTAGCCGCTCACCTGTGGCTTCGCAGGCTGTCAATAACAGAGGGACTCCCTGACAGGCAGTGAGGAGCGCGGTGGGCACAGCGGGTTCAAATTTAATAGTCGCACTGTACGGGATTTGCAGTGGCTTGAAATTATTTTTTATCACCATCTTCCTTGCGTTCTAGCAGTCCCGGATCCTGAGATCCCGATTGTAGCAATCCCGGATCCTGAGGTCCCGATTGTAGCAATCCCGGATCCTGAGGTCCCGATTCTAGCAATCCCGGATCCTGAGGTCCCGATTGTAGCAATCCCGGATCCTGAGGTCTCGATTGTAGCAATCCTGGATCCTGAGGTCCCGATTCTAGCAATCCCGGATCCTGAGATCCCGATTGTAGCAATCCCGGATCCTGAGGTCCCTATTGTAGCAATCCTGGATCCTGAGGTCCCGATTGTAGCAATCCTGGCTCCTGAGGTCTCGATTGTAGCAATCCTGGATCCTGAGGTCCCGATTCTAGCAATCCCGGATCCTGAGGTCCCGATTCTAGCAATCCCGGATCCTGAGGTCCCGATTGTAGCAATCCTGGATCCTGAGGTCTCGATTCTAGCAATCGTGGATCCTGAGGTCCCGATTATAGCAATCCTGGATCCTGAGATCCCGATTGTAGCAGTCCTAGATCCTGAGGTCCCTATTGTAGCAGTCCTGGATCCTGAGGTCCCGATTCTAGCAATCCCGGATCCTGAGATCCCGATTGTAGCAATCCCGGATCCTGAGGTCCCTATTGTAGCAGTCCTGGATCCTGAGGTCCCGATTGTAGCAATCCTGGATCCTGAGGTCCCGATTCTAGCAATCTCGGATCCTGAGGTCCCTATTGTAGCAGTCCTGAATCCTGAGGTCCCGATTGTAGCAATCCCGGATCCTGAGATCCCGATTGTAGCAATCCCGGATCCTGAGGTCCCTATTGTAGCAGTCCTGGATCCTGAGGTCCCGATTCTAGCAATCCCGGATCCTGAGATCCCGATTGTAGCAATCCCGGATCCTGAGGTCCCTATTGTAGCAATCCTGGATCCTGAGGTCCCGATTGTAGCAATCCTGGCTCCTGAGGTCTCGATTGTAGCAATCCTGGATCCTGAGGTCCCGATTGTAGCAATCCCGGATCCTGAGGTCCCGATTCTAGCAATCCCGGATCCTGAGGTCCCGATTGTAGCAGTCCTGGATCCTGAGGTCTCGATTGTAGCAATCCTGGATCCTGAGGTCTCGATTCTAGCAATCGTGGATCCTGAGGTCCCGATTATAGCAATCCTGGATCCTGAGATCCCGATTGTAGCAGTCCTGGATCCTGAGGTCCCTATTGTAGCAGTCCTGGATCCTGAGGTCCCGATTGTAGCAATCCCGGATCCTGAGGTCCCGATTGTAGCAGTCCTGGATCCTGAGGTCTCGATTGTAGCAATCCTGGATCCTGAGGTCTCGATTCTAGCAATCGTGGATCCTGAGGTCCCTATTGTAGCAGTCCTGGATCCTGAGGTCCCGATTCTAGCAATCCCGGATCCTGAGATCCCGATTGTAGCAATCCCGGATCCTGAGGTCCCTATTGTAGCAGTCCTGGATCCTGAGGTCCCGATTGTAGCAATCCTGGATCCTGAGGTCCCGATTCTAGCAATCTCGGATCCTGAGGTCCCTATTGTAGCAGTCCTGGATCCTGAGGTCCCGATTGTAGCAATCCCGGATCCTGAGATCCCGATTCTAGCAATCCCGGATCCTGAGGTCCCTATTGTAGCAGTCCTGGATCCTGAGGTCCCGATTCTAGCAATCCCGGATCCTGAGGTCCCGATTGTAGCAATCCTGGATCCTGAGGTCCCGATTGTAGCAATCCTGGATCCTGAGGTCTCGATTGTAGCAATCCCGGATCCTGAGGTCCCTATTGTAGCAGTCCTGGATCCTGAGGTCCCGATTGTAGCAATCCCGGATCCTGAGGTCCCTATTGTAGCAGTCCTGGATCCTGAGGTCCCGATTGTAGCAATCCTGGATCCTGAGGTCTCGATTGTAGCAATCCTGGATCCTGAGGTCCCGATTCTAGCAATCCCGGATCCTGAGATCCCGATTGTAGCAATCCCGGATCCTGAGATCCCGATTGTAGCAATCCTGGATCCTGAGATCCCGATTCTAGCAATCTCGGATCCTGAGGTCCAAAACCCAAAATCTACTTGGATTAAAAAGTGCAAGGTTGGCTCACGAAAATGCAAGTTGCAAACTAAAAAACAGATGGTACCGTATACTGGCGTGCGAGAAAGTGTCAAACAAGTGGCAGTCTAGCCGGGGGCATTATGCTTGAATATTGGAAAATGCGGAGTTACTGTTAAAGGTTGGGGCAGAGCTGCCACTGCAGTACTGGGATATTGACTGTCTGTCAGCCCCTACGTCTAGTCTACCTGACTTCATTTGCTCAGTTGCTCCCAATCTGGAGGCCAATATTGCACCTCCCGCCCACCTTTACATATTGACTTGATTTTATAAGAGTCACGGGCAAAAACCCAGGGGAAAAAGATAATTTGGACTGCCAGTCATTGAACGCCCGTCGACAGCTTACTGTAAAACCTGTTGACACAGTTATTGCGCAACAGATTTGGAGGGCCGGACAAACTGGAGATCCAATTTAAGGAAGTGTCACGGAAAGACGATACCTACCTGTCTCTCCCCACCCTCCAGCAGAGGTAATTTGCGATCCCAAACTAGCAAAGAGGAAATGAGGGCAGTGCAGCTCAGGGATCTGTTGATAGCAAGCCCAGTCTGACCCTCCAGCTCCTCGGCATTCGGTTTCGGCTCCCGGTTGGGAAGTTTAATCACGTTTGTTAATTTGCCTGAGAGTTGCCTGAGGCCTAAATGATGGAGAGAAAATGACTCTGGCCATATATCCCCCCACACACTCGTCAGAGTTCAGAGGAAATGGAGTCTGATTGGGGATTTGATCTGCCACCTCTCACAGCCTTCTTGGGGCTGCTCACCAGGGTCTAGACTCTCTCCGATACAGCCCGGGTCCCCATTGAGACTGGAAAGGGGGATGAGGCGGGGGAAGACTTCCCAAATTTGTCCCGTCTTTTTGCATTCGCCAGCCACCTCGCCAGCGCACGCCAGCTACCCCGCGGTCCCCTGGGAGGCGCAACCGAGACCGTGGCCAGGGTGCGGAGAAGATAATTAAGACCGCTAAATTCTCCGCCCCTCGGTGTAGAAGCCGTTGAAATTTTATTTTTTCTCTTCAGAGACAGCTTCATCGCGACCGGCATGCAGATTTTTTGTGTATTTTAATTCCCCCCGGCTTGGCTTGGCCGGCCCGAGTACGGATTCACTCCCGGCCGATGCGGTCCCGGAATTCCAGCTCTTGGCGTGCGTGCAAGACTGGGACTGGGCGCAAATCAAATCGACTCCTCATATGGAGGAAGACAATTTGAAACGCAGTGAGACAGGGAGGCGCGGGGGCAAGCGTAGGGAAAGGAATAGACGAAATAAAAAATGAAGTGAGAAATGCCTGTTGCAGCGTATGTGAGGCGACTCCGCTCATGAGAGCCGGGTCGTTGCGTAATCGCCACATGGGGCCAGCTGGCTAGCGAGTCGCGCGCGAAGCCCCAGTACGGCTCGTGTAGTAGTAAATAAAACGGAGGCTGCTTTTTTGAGAGCCGACCCTCCGCTGGGAGGTGTCGAGTGCTAACAAACTCGATAGAACAGACAGACGGACGGCAGCATCCTGAATGCAAATGAGAGCGCGACAGTCTGCGTGACGCATCGTCGAGATGCAGTATCCGTGTCTCTCCAGAGTAGCGTCCCAGTCGCATGATAGCCACAAATCGTGCATTCTTCCCAGTTCTCCCGAGGGAATTCGACAAGACTGGACAATTTCTGATCAGTTTGGTCACAGAGCTCAACTAGCCAGTGGAAAGAATTCGATAAATGAGTAACGATGTTCAGCTATAAATCTTTTAATCACTAAATGTAATCAATTCGAGCTGTGCTATGCAGTTAAATGCGATTTTTTACTGATCGTATTCAATCTTAAAGGCACATCCATCATCAATATGATCCAGTTTTGTTACCATTTGTGGATTTTTGCCAACTTAAATCACTCCAATCCCCCGCCACCATTGCAGCTGAAAGCCAGGGACAAAGACCTGATCCACGAGCTCGAGTACTCCATCGACGCCAGCTCGCCCGAGGAGTCGCGTCGCCACTTTGACATTCTATCGGATGGCAGCCTGTCAATCAAGGAGCCGCTAGACTACGAGACCCAGGCCGTTTTCTTTATGCAGGTGAAAGTGTCCGACGGCCGCTTCGAGGACAAGACCGTCGTAGAGGTGAACGTTGAGGACGCCAACGACAACGCGCCAGAGTACGAGGAGAGCGGTCAGCTGCAGATTCAGGAGGGACGCGAAGCCGGAGAGAGGATCGGCTCCGTACGCGTCTTCGACCGGGACTCCGGGACGAGCGGCGAGGTAGAATGCGAGACTCGATCGCAGCACAACAACCGGCTCCTTAGCGTCAAGTTTGCCCAGCTCGACTCGCCAAACATGTTCTCCATCCACTCGACCAAGACGTTCGATAGGGAGCGCGACTCGGTTGTCACAGGCACGCTGGTGTGTTGGGACCGCGGGCAGCCCAGCCTCACCAGCACCTACACCGCTCGAGTTGCTATATTGGACAAGAATGACAACGCGCCACGATTCCTGGGCAAGGACGCTTCCGGAATCATCGAGGCCCAGCTGATGGAGAACAACCGGCCAGGTGCCATCGTCACCACCTTGAAAGCCGAAGACGCCGACGAGGGAGAGAATGCTCGGCTAGCCTACCGCCTGGTTGGCAACGGAGATGAGGAATTCTTCGACATCGACAGCGTCACCGGCGAAGTCTCAGCTAGACGAAGCTTCGACCGGGAGAGGAAAGACTCTTACCGGCTTCAGCTTGAGGTGTCGGACGCCGGCCAGCCGGCCCTCACCGGCACGGCGCAGCTTCGAGTGAGCATCACCGATGAGAACGACAATTCGCCGCAGTTCAAGGGCGTCACCGCATTCCAGGTGACGGAGAACACCGCGCCGCCAGTTCTGCTGGGAGTTATGACTGCTTCGGATGCTGATGTTGGTAAGCGAGACTGGCGGTGCTTCTATTTGATGCCTTGATTTAAAGTAAAGTAAGATAGAACATACAAGCGCGCCAATACTGTACGCAGGCACGCACTCATACACACGCTCACACAGGGTGAATGGAGACCCTGACTTTCTAATTGACAGACATGTACCCTCTCTGTGCCTTGGTGGTTGGTTGGCCCTATTGACCTATTGGATGTGAATCGCACGACAGCTCCCCTAGGTCAATTAAGGTCAATCGTGCACAAGCCCCGAATTAATGCGCCTGCGCATGGAATCAAAGCGTGAGATGGTGGCTCGTTGTGGTCCGAGATTCAGACGTGTTTACGGCTGAAGCCGCTCTGCTTGCAGTTTATATTTGGTTTTTGATTGATTCTCGAGTTCTCTGTCCCAGTTTACTGAAGTTTATAGCAGTTTCACTGCTTACTCGTATGAGTATTACTTGTGTTACTTACGTCTACCCTCCAACGAAAAACGTCCAGGCTTGAACGGCCAGGTGTTTTTCACGCAGCTGTCGCACGCCCACATGGACCGATTCCGCGTTGACATGAATGGCAGTCTGGTAGTCACAGCCAAGCTGGACCGCGAGGAGATTAGCGAGTACAGCATCCCGGTGCGCGTGTCCGACAGAGCGGCGGCGCCGCACTCCAAGTCCACCGACCAACTCGTCCTGGTCCGCGTGCTGGACGTCAACGACGAGACACCGCGAATCATACAGCCAGCAAGCGGCGGCAACTCGACAGGTGGAAACGGCGCGGTTGTCACCATCAGCATCTACACGCACCATCCGGGCGCTTTGGTGCAGAAGGTTCACGCGGTCGACGGAGACGAAGGTGTCAACGGGCAGATTTCGTACAGCCTCACACAGGACCGCGGCTCGAAGTTTAGCATAGACGCGAATACCGGGGAGATCAAAGTTGCCAGAGCGCTGGACGTGTCTGACATGACTCGACACAAGCTGATGGTGCAGGCCTCTGACCGGGACCCTGTGCACCCGCGCTCCGACGCCAAGGTAAATTGCGACTGCCCCATTCTGAAGCTGCTGTCCCATTCTGAAGCTGCTGTCCCATTCTGAAGCTGCTGTCCCATTCTGAAGCTGCTGTCCCATTCTGAACTGCTGTCCCATTCTGAAGCTGTTGTCCCATTCTGAAGCTGTTGTCCCATTCTGAAGCTGCTGTCCCATTCTGAAGCTGCTGTCCCATTCTGAAGCTGCTGTCCCATTCTGAAGCTGTTGTCCCATTCTGAAGCTGTTGTCTCATTCTGAAGCTGCTGTCCCATTCTGAAGCTGCTGTCCCATTCTGAAGCTGTTGTCCCATTCTGAAGCTTTTATCTAATGAGACTGCTTATTTTCATGTTAAAATTGTTATAAAGTTACTTTGTTGATTCGCCATTTTCAATATGGCGAATTTTATTTGGACGGCGCAAAATGTTCAAATCACGTGACTTCAGCTACTCCCACCCAGCTGAATCATATGTCTATCTGCCAGCACTCAACCCTGGGAGAAGAAAGAGGGAGAGTCAGTAGGGGGAGGGGGCGGGCCACTCAAGCTCTGATTTATTGACTTTTTTGAGAGGTCTCAACTTCTATTTGCGCCATAGTCCATACTGGATATAAAAGCGGCGGGGGTAGCGGCTTCGCTGGTGTTTGACAGTGGCATATTTGCTCTCTAACTCGCACTCTGCTGAGCCATGCGCCCAAGCCATTCTAGCGCCACTAACTTTAACGCCCAGAATCTGTGCGACACCCTGGCTTAGATATTAAATATATCGGCATAGATAATAAAATTGCAGATGGGAAACACCGATGGATGAAGTCGCACCTTTAGTTGTCTCTCTCGGGCCTGTATAGCTGTGTGTCGGATAGAAAATCATTAATCCAAAATTAACTTCGGGAGTGGATTACGTAATCCAGGCTTTGACTACGGACTCGTGGCGACGGTCAGAGAAGTTTCTGCCCGGGGCCTGGCTAAGCGGAAATGGAAAAAGCTTATGCCATTGTCTCTCGCGACAATGGGCTGCTAAATGACTTGCTGAGGGTGAACTGTGCAGCTTTATACTAGCGATACAAGCCTGTATTCAATAATGACTTCAAGTTTAACGCTTGAGCTGGCTTACTGACAGGGCTCAACTATCAAGACCAAGACCTGGCTGAGGTCGAACAGGTTTGACTTTTTCGTATCAGTCGAAACTCGTTCGACAGCACGGCCAGAAATTAATGATGCTCAAAAAATCCGACTCGTAGGAGACCGATGGTTTCGTGACAGAAAAACACAAAACACGCCGCGCTTGAAGGTGACGCATGCTGACTCAGGGTTTCTTGGAAATGCATCGATGCCGTCAGCTGACTTCATCGTTTCCCGACCTCGCTCTTGTATTCACCGCACCCCTTCCATGCTGCACGGCGGACGCAAGCGAGGTCGGGACAGCTGAAAGATGAAGCGGCTGCAGGCACTGCTCAGCTGCTCATCCGCACCCTGGCCTCGTGTTTCAACTCCCAACGGCCGAGTTTATCGCTTGCCAAGATCTCCCCTTTTGGCCGGCCACCTTGTCGCGGTGCCATCTCTCTGATCAATTCCTGTTGCTGCTTTCACCTCTTCTTCATTCTCTTTTTTCTCTCCATCTCCCCTCCTCTCTCTCTCGGTTAAACAGCACAGCGGGGTCGCTCCCATGGGAAATGAGATGGTGGAGAGCGGTGGGAGAAAATGCCCAAAACCTCTCTCTCTCTCTCTCTTATCCTTGAAGAACTCTGCAGAGGTGGAGTCCCGCAGCTGGGAAATGAAAGGGGAAAAGGAAGGATATATGGGGGGGGGGCTGCCACCAGACACTCCCCTTTCAATCGGCTTTCCTCCTTGTCCAAACGACGGCACTCCCGTATCAGCAAACGCCTCTCTTTAATCATGTCGGACGCAGCGGTGTCGGCAGGGGAGGGTGGCCGAGTCTCTTATGCAACCCAACAATAACTGCCCATCCCACCCTGAAGGACTGGCCCCGCATCTCAGCCCTCATCTCTTACCTCCCACTTTCATCTACCATCTATCCTCTCGCCTGTCCCATTCTTTTTCATTTTCGACCCCTCGACTTCAATCGTGAATGCAGCCCTCTGTCTAAAGTGGTCGCCAAGCCTTTGTTGACCAGTTTTTGAGCTGCAGAAGAACTCCGAGAGCCGCTGTGACAGGTGCCATCGGCAGTTCACAGTCTGATTGCCAAAAATCGAATTAGGCAAATTGAGTCGAAAATGAAAGACAGACAGACACACAGAGAGAGAGAATATCCAAGCAGATTAAGATTGAGAACGAGAGTTGTTCCCTCCTCTTTCATTAAAGTCGTTACTCATGGGACGCTTGCGTCACAATGGCTACAGCAGAATTCCTCTTAAGGAATATTAGAATACATAAATTATTAATTAATCGGTGCAAAATCCCAGATTTCTCTTAGCCAGGCTTGGTCTGTTCAAGCGGCGACCGACCCCGCCTCGCCCTGCTTGCCCTCAATTTCTATAAGTCGCGGGCCTGGCCCGTCCGCTTGTTTGAAAAAAAATTGCTCTTTGCCCCCCCAGGGCGGAACATAAGATGCTTTTGCTCAGGCCAATCCGGCTTGCTTGTGAAAGACGATAGATATTTGATCTAAAAGGCAGTGAAGCTGGCAACCCCGCAGTCAGTAAAGTTCTTTGATTTTTCTAGTTATAATGCTCAAATAAATCCATTGGTCTTGTCTCATTGTCTCGTGCGCGGGGACACAAGCGCCCAACCCCAATTATAAACGGCAGTGACCTTCTTTTGTTTGTTTTTGCTTTGAGGCCAACAAAATAGCTCAGTGAATCTTGAAAATAATCGCTTTTTTGTATCCATGGCGCCACAGTGGGGTTTCAGGCCTAAGCCAGAAAAGTTTCAATGGAGTTGCGCGCTTAATCTAGAGACTGGCAATGGAGTTGCCCGCTTAATCTAGGGACTGGCTATGGAGTTGCACGCTTAATCTAGAGACTGGCTATGGAGTTGCGCGCTTAATCTAGGGACTGGCTATGGAGTTGCGCGCTTAATCTAGGGTCTGGCTATGGAGTTGTGCGCTTAATCTAGGGACTGGCTATGAAGTTGTGCGCTTAATCTAGGGTCTGGCTATGGAGTTGCGCGCCTAATCTAGAGACTGGCTATGGAGTTGCGCGCCTAATCTAGAGACTGGCTATGAAGACAGATCCAATAAGTGAGTTATGCGTTTTTAACTGAGTCTCTGACTTGTCGCATGTCGCCCGCAGGTGATCTACGTCGACGTGAACGACGCCGCGCCGCCGCCATCGAATCTGCTGGACGAAGCCGAGCTGGCCGCCGCGCACACCAGGCGCAACGTGATCATCATCGTGATTCTGGCGGCCGTGTCAGCCGTGCTGGCCATCATCCTCATCATCGCTATCACGTGCGTCAATCGGCCTGCTGCGGCATGTACGGCCCGCCCCAGTACGCGTCTGGCCTGGGCGGACGAGGCTCCAAGCGGCCCCCGGAGACGGAGGCGGACCAGCAGTACATGGAGCAGGCGCTGCACCTGACTGTGGCGGACGGTGACATCATGGGCGGTGCTTGGGGCGCTGGCGGCCCGACTGATCTGCACCGGCAGACTGGATCTCAGGTAAGCCTAGTGTGACGTGATGTATTTTGGTTGCTCTCTAACAGTGACAGTGATTGTATTAGCAACGAGATCAATGGAGTATTTTGCTTAGCAACTGGAACTTTTGTGATTGTTTATCGCAGCAACAGTATAGACATACTTTTTATCGCAGTATAAATGTTTAATCTTATCAACAAAAAATTCGGAGAGAGTCATTACCTTGGCAACCAGACCTGTAGGATTTTTCTCTTAGCAACTGGAACCTGTAGGATTGTTCATCTTAACAACCACTAAAGCCTTAGCAACCGGGTCCATTAGAGTGTTTTCCTTAGCAACCGGGTCCATTGGAGTACTTTTTTTAGCAACCGGATCTATTGGAGTGTTTTCCATAGCAACTGTGAATGGAGTGTTTTCCTTAGCAACCGGGTCCATTTGAGTGTTTTCCTTAGCAACCGGGTCCATTGGAGTGTTTTCCTTAGCAACCGGGTCCATTGAATGTTTTCCTTAGCAACCGTGCCATTTGAGTGTTTTCCTTAGCAACCGGGTCCACTGGAGTGCTTTCCTTAGCAACCGGGTACATTGATGTACTTTCTTTAGCAACCAAGTCCATCGGAGTGCTTCCCTTAGCAACGAGACGCATTCTCAAGGCAATGTTCTCCTTAGCTTGTACTGGAGACTGCTGATCACTGCATCCCGTCCTTGACAGAGCCCAATCGTGACCACATCATTCGCTTCGCCCATCCACGAGGGCTACTGCCGCGGCGACATCGGCAGCGGACGCACTCTGCCGAACCCCAGGCACCTCCAGCATCAGCAGCAGCTTCAACACGCGGTCGTAAAATCGCCGACAGCAGCCGCAGGCGCTGGCGCTGGCAAGACAGGAAAAAGTGACCAGGTAGGGTTGTTCCGAACACGGGACTTCCCAGATCTAACTGCAATCATACTGGAATCAAGTTCAAGTCCAGTAATTAGTTTTAGAACTTTGTCAAAGCTATAACCGAGAATACTGCACCGTTCCTTTTTAAAGCTATGATTTCCATCTCTGCTTTTTTTTCGGTCTGCTGTATCTGGTACTAAGCACCCCAAATTTAAGGCGGCAGAGCAGCGCTGAGGTTAATGTGCTTGTCTGACTCTCACGCCATGCCCCCTTGTTCGATTCCGTGCGCAGCCACATTCATTCGTGAGGCTTATGCATTAAAACATTGACCTAGGGGGTTGCCGAGCGATTCACAGTAGTGAGGGCCAACCCCCAATGCACAGAGAGTGTACATGCCTGGCGATAGGAAAGTCAGGACCGCTGTACACCCTGTGTGAGCGTGTGTATGAGTGCGTGCCTGCGTACAGCATTGGCGCGATTGTGTGTGCTCAGGGGTCAGTGGAATTGGCAGAATTGCCTCAGCGTTGGTTGCGGGTCGGTCGGTGCCCACACAGCCCTCCTGCGAATATTTTTATAGATTATCATAACTCCCAACTCCCACGCCAGGTGAACTTTTGGCTCTACCAGATCAAAGAGGACGCTTCGACGCCGCAGCACCAGCTGCTGCAGCAGCAGTCGCACTGTGCAGCCACCAGCAGCAACTTTTGCACCATTGCTCGCGGACCGCATCACCCTTCGCCGTACATTGTACAGCAGCACCAGCAGCAGCACAACCAGCCAGCTGAAGCTGTTGACGGAGCCCAGTCGGACAGTGGCCGGGGCTGCTCGGACGAGGACTTGTCCTCCGGCCCGGTGTACTACCAGCCATCGACTAATGCCGCTTGTCAGATGCACCGAGGCCCTCCAGTCAGCCACCGGGGTGAGTGCAACTGCTCCGGTTATCGCATCTGATTCTCGCTAGGCTAAGCAGGCAGCTAAATTGCAAACCTTGCGTCACCCCGTTTCACAGCCGCCGAAGCTCCCAGTCCTGCCCGTTTCGCTCCGCTCCCGGTGCTGCACTCGACCAGCATGGCCGTATCCGCGTCGACTCCGGCTCGCTGCGGCCACCACTCAGTCTCCGGACCGACTGCTCTGCCTGCGATTTTTCTGCCGTCTTCATTCGACGAGGACACCAGCAGGAGGCAGCAGCAGCAGCAGCAGCAGCAGCAGCCTCCGCCAGTCCCGGCACCGTTGCAGACTGTCGAGGAGGTTGCGGGCAGCCAGGAGACCGTGTCGGCGGCATCAGCAGGTGGTGGCGGCAGCGGCAACGGACAGGCTGACCAAGTGTGCCGTCAGATTGACAGCTTGTTCTTCCGGGACATGCCGGTGTGAGATGTCCCGCAGTATAATATTTAAATTTAGCAGAAATGTATTCGCGTTAGAAGTATTGTTTGTCTCTAAATAATATCATTAAGCAGGCAAATATGCAGCCAAATATGGCAAATATTAAATTTCATTTAATGTTAAATTCTGGTGAAGAAAGGAGATTGAAGTTGAAAAATAGTCCTAAATTTAGGATATAACTATCTGGAAACGCCACCAATGGTAAGACTGGAGTAAAAACGCGAAACCTTTTCTGATCTTCAAGAATGCTTCTATCCTTCTCAACCCCCAATTAGTCATCAGTTTGCTAGCCGGCCCCTCACCCCACCCCAGAAGGGTTATCAGTTTGCTAGCCGGCCCCTCACCCCACCCCAGAAGGGTTATCAGTTTGCTAGCCGGCCCCTCACCCCACCCCAGAAGGGTTATCAGTTTGCTAGCCGCCCCTCACCCCACCCCAGAAGGGTTATCAGTTTGCTAGCCGGCCCCTCACCCCACCCTAGAAGGGTTATCAGTTTGCTAGCCGGCCCCTCACCCCACCCTAGAAGGGTTATCAGTTTGCTAGCCGGCCCCTCACCCCACCCCAGAAGGGTTATCAGTTTGCTAGCCGGCCACCCCACCCTAGAAGGGTTATCAGTTTGCTAGCCGGCCCCTCACCCCACCCCAGAAGGGTTATCAGCTTGCTAGCCGGCCCCTCACCCCACCCTAGAAGGGTTATCAGTTTGCTAGCCGGCCCCTCACCCCACCCCAGAAGGGTTATCAGCTTGCTAGCTGGCCCATCACCCCACCCCAGAAGGGTTATCAGTTTGCTAGCCGGCCCATCACCCACCCCAGAAGGTCATCGGCTTTTATACCGGACCCTTAAGTCAATTTCTTTTCCTTCCTAAACGTTGATGTAAAACGCGGTGGAACAAGACAATATAGCAATTTTAATAAACTATCCTCGTAATTATGTTGTGAACTGCTTGCATTTGTTGTCTGTACATTTTTTGGCAAATAATCCCCATTACATTCAATAGTTTCTTAACTATCTCAGCACATATTGCTTGTGAAACCTTGAATTTAATATAGCTGTTGCACGCAAAACTAGATTTGCAACTGGCAATAAGCTTCAAGTCTCTTGCGGTTTTTATTCTTTTGTCCTGCATAATAGCTCGTACTGGTTTCCTTCCAAAATTGCCGAAATATCTATTCGCGAAAAATGCTTACTGAGCTACTTTCAGTAGTTCATTAGCTCTTTTAAATTTCCTTCATTTTCTCGCGTATACGCTGATTGCTGACTAGTCGTTGCAGTGGTTTAGTAAATTTCTAATACCGTACACCAGCCAATGCAGTATATACATTGTACCAGCATAATCATAATCGATTATTTAGGAATTTTGCGAGCGAAATGATGCGTTTTCAAGCTTGCCTTGAACACGGCATACATAGTAAAATCATACCGCTTTACGTTGTAAAAACTTTATTGTCCCTAATTTGGCCGAAAAGCTTAAATTAGTGAGAAAATATTCTGTGTAGAT
>NIVC01003923.1:0-69456 GCA_002269645.1 Macrostomum lignano | reverse complement strand
GATGCCATAGTCAGCCATAAGCAGCTCGGAGCAGCTCAGTTCCAAAATCTGTAAACAGCTTTTCCACCGATTGGATAGGCGGTTTCAAGTGTCAATAATAGTCGATTGGACTCAACCAATGCTCGAGTCAGGAACCTGTCCAGGTGACCGACAGTGGCGGAGACAATAGACCGCGCCGAGTTGGCGTCCCTCTCTCCTGGAAGCCAAGGCGAGGATCCCCCCAGCCTGGGTGCAGTAGGCAACCAGTAGGGCGACGCACAGCAAAGTGGCCAAAGTCGCTGCGCTGGTCTGAGCCAGCAGTCGGTGATACCGATATAGTTTTAGCTGAAAGGTTTGCAGCTCGGACAACCTCCGTCGCGGCTGCTTTCCCCGACGCACCGTTTTTGTGGTCGTCTGAGTCGACGCCGATTCTGTCATGGACCACGGATCGGTGTTGTCCGTCAAGTCATAGCCGTTATTGGGACCATTGCGGCTGCTATTGTGGTTGTTATTACTTTCAGTCTGAACGTTCAACTGTTCTTTGGTCAGTTTTTACCGGTCGCACCCTCCACTTCCGCGGTTGTTTCCTCTGGTGCCGGTTTCGCGTCCATCTGCGCACTCGTCGAATTACCATGGCGCCGAATCGTCGGTATTGAGAGCGCGGAAGCTGCCTTGCTACGCTCTTCTCGTCCGGCGCGTCCACTTGATCGTCTTTTTCAGTAGAATTCGTTTCAGACGGGCCCGCCGGTGCGCTCTCTCTGCGCAGGGTGACGCCCAGAAGAAAGCAGCAGGCAACACAGCCAGATTAGTAGCAAAAGGCCAGACAGAATAAAATACGCCAGGTGAGAGTGCAGCCGGCCATTAAGCCAGACTTTGAGCACGGACTCGAGACTATCTGAACCCGTCCTATTGACGTCGGCGGAGACAATCGATGCAAGACGCCTGCCGGAGTATCCGACATCGACAGGCGGTCGGGTAGCGCCCCGGCGGCCCAGGCCAGCAGCGGATTCAGGATGCCGCCATTGAAAGCCGGCTCCAGGAGGTCCACCAGTGGGTTCGCCAAGCCAGCCGTGACTTGCGCTGCCGCCATCGCGTCTCTCTGGCGTTTGAGTCCCGCTGCGATTCCCGCACCCGCTTGCTGCGTCTAACTCAGCGCTCAGAGCACGTGATTGTTTCGTCTCAGTCCCGCCTTTAGTTAGTCACCAAAATTTCTCGCTCTGACTTTTGCCAAGCGAAAACCCGTGCCTTTGGCAAAATCTGCGTTCGAAGGCACGTTATCTGGTTGTCAGCGGCACCTCACATTCATGAACAGCGGCCTTATCTTTGTAAATGGCTCTGTCGGCTACTCTAAAAAAATTAAAGCCGTCCCTTTACTAATCTGCCACTATCTATCTATTTTCTCAGCTTAAATGGCAGGCCCCTGCTAAGTTCACCCTTTTCTGAAGTCAGGCAGGTGGGTGGCGCAGCCCGCAGCAACGTGCGGGATTGGATAGTTAGCTTGCTGCGCGGACCTGCAGCGAGTTTTGACTCAAGCGTTTTGCTTTGCTAGCTGGCAAAATTGGTCTGCTATTTCGAAATCGCATGAGCCAGATTGTGTGTATAGCCGTGCACGCTTGGACGAGGGCGCGAGGTTCCTTAAGGTTCCTTAAGCATAAATGCTTTCGTATTTTGCTATGACTCGCGCCGCTGGGGTTGTCGCTTGCCTCTCTCCCCCTGCTCCGGTGCGACAATCTCCCCTCTAGACTGCCCCAAGCCGCTGCCCGTTTCTTCCAAGGCCGATAAGGGCGAAACGTACCGGGGCAGGGAGCTTGAGACGCTAGGGAGCTTGAGACCTTGGGTGTGTGTGGCGATTCTCCACACAGTCCACAGCGTATCGAAACTCGAGCTGGGGGCGGTCCGAGCTGCGTGGAGGTGGACAAGGCGCAACGTCTGCTCTCACCCCCTCTCAGACACTGGCCTTCGCGGTTTAGGCGGGAACCAATACCCATTCTGGCTTGGTAAGCTGCTCGCGATCCAGCCGATTTTATTGTCCCCCCCCCCTAAAATGGAATTCTTCCAACCACTACTGGGTCTGTTTTCCTTCTCGCTCGCGCATACTCCCGGAATTCTAGTAGCAGTCGTTCTAGGCAATGGAGTTGATCGGCTGCCTAAATCACAGTGACATTTTCCTTCTCTCCTTTCTTTTTAGGCTTCAGAGGCAGCAGACAACTTTCCTTGCTGGAGGTGGTTGCCCGGATACCGAAGAGAAATAGACTTGCCTGAGCCTGCCGAGGCTGCTTTGTTAGATCGTGAAAATCACCGATCAGGCGGGAGTCAGAAATACTCGTACATGCACAGCAGTAACCGGCTTGGCTGTTAGTTCGAATCCAGTCCTAATTAAAAGTGGGTGTGCGTAGTTGCGCGAGAGCTGAGCAAGAGTGCAGTGCAGAGTAAATTGCATCGATGGCGGCTAGTTTGACCAGGATAATATTGCACATTCGGTGCTTCACTACACCCAAAAGGGCGTACTTTATTCGTATTGACTGCAAACCGTTCGTTTCTAGGCCATGCGCAGTTCACATCGGCTCCAGCCCTCTTATCAACGCTTACTGTTCATAGCAAATTAAGCTCTTAGGAAATCAAACTGGAATAGCCAAAGAGAGAACTTGGGTGGGCTTCATTATTGCTAATCAACTGCTGAATTAGATGCTCGATAAATTACCTTTCAGCTTTCATAGCGCGCAGTCCAGAGGCCTACAAAGAACTGTACAGGCTGTACAGTACAGTTTACAGTATATTTTGCGCCGAAACGGCTAAAATACGACATCGGAACAACAACAAAGCAAGAGCATTATTGAGTTTGCCGTCTGATGCTTTCGAATGAGCTCAATCAGTGGTTGGTTATGTACACTCAGCTGTAGAGGTAAAACTTTGTGCTGCCCAAGTAACAAACAGAATATTTTCAGCAAAGTGATGGAACTTGAAGCTTATTGCAACATGCGAGCCAGTTTTAATCGCAAATAATTATTACACAAAAATAGTTTGCATGGTCATGTTATTCAAGGCAAAATTAGCATAGGAACCGCGAACAAGACCTCTATTTATAAACCACCGCAATGATGCGCTATTTTAATCATCGCTGTTTAAGCCATCGACAGGTGAAAATTTTGGCCCGCACTGAACCCATGTTACCAGATGAAGGAAGCCAAGAGTCTGCATAAACAACTTTGCCAATTGAAAGTTCGTGTCCACTTGACAGTTGGTTGCACAGTTCTGACTCACCATGAAGATACCTGCGATTGTCACAAAGCGATACAGTAGACTTTCTGTTTCGACTCAAAGTTTTCAACATCTTTGAAAATACTTATTTTTAGGCTTGAAAACATTTTTAAACGTTTCTTGAGAAACACATGAAACAGCCTCGGCGAACACAGCTCGTGTTTTGTAAATCGAAAAGTCCAAAATAGGAGATATACGAGCTATCTACGAGCTGGGATGATGAGATGGATTTGTGAGATCATCAGTGCGATTATAAAAAATCCCAATAAGTCAATGAGATTCCCAATGAGATTTAAAAAATCCCAAAGAGTCAGTGAGATTCCTTTCCAATGAGACTGGAAAATCCCAATGAGTCAGTGAGATTTCTTTCCAATGAGACTGGAAAAATCCCAATGAGTCAGTGAGGTTCCTTTCCAATGAGACTGGAAAAATCCCAATGAGTCAGTGAGATTCCTTTCCAATGAGACTGGAAAAATCCCAATGCAATAAATTAAGAACGCCTGCTCTAAAATGGTCAAGAACCAACGGTGATTGGTCAGGACTCATTTCGTACAGGACAATGCCTCCTAATCAAAAGCGACACCCAAAGCCAGCAGACACTTTGAAAGCAGTGGTCTGGGAGACGCGCTCTGTCAGTCAAGATTGACGCCAGCTCGTCGCAGCTAAGGAAATTGCAGAGGTGATGATAACCGCTGCCGGCAAGGAGCAGTGGCTCGTTCTGGCTCGGCCAGTCTTCGCCGTCCAGCTGGCGAGGTTGCTGCTGCTGCTGCTGGCGCTGCTGCTTGTCTGCGTCAAGCTCAGCTGCATCGTTCAGCATGGGGTACAGCGGCTGCTGCTGCTGTTGCCGCCGCTCTGCTGCTGCTGCACATCCAGCTGCCCCGGCGCCAGGTACTTATCAACAAAATAGCTCACAGTGAAGTTCAGAGGCTGGTAGTCGCCCGAGCAGCTGATTTCGTATCGCCGCTCCGAGTTCTGCATGGCAACCAGCACGCCAAACTGCTGGCCGGCTGTCTTGCCGCACTGCCTGGCCATTGCGGCTGACAGGCACCGAATTGTCGCCTCCCATTCTTTGCACAGGGCCGCCCGACTCTGCTTTAAGTCTCTGTGCAGCGAATCTGCCAGTGGTTGAACAGCAGACGGTTCACCTTGTCCGTGTGGTGCTCGCAGCTGCGCAGGCTGGCGGCGCGCATGCAGGGCAGCCCGGATGAGTAGCCTGCGGTTTGCCAGTGTTTATCAAGCTGTGATTGACAGCTGGGTTGGGTAGACTGGCTATTCGCATTATTACTAAGCTAAAGGCGAGAGGTGGCCCTACAGGTCTATACTAGAGTCGAGATCTGTGAATAAGTCAGTACGTTACCTTAAAAAGATCATGAAATCACAAGTTAGATTCTCAATTATAGGATTGCTAAGTTCTCCATCAGGACGTCAGCATCGGTTTGAGATCCAATTGGATTTGTGAGATCATCAGTGCGATTATAAAAAATCCCAATAAGTCAATGATATTCCCAATGAGATTTTTAAAAATCCCAATGAGTCAGTGAGATTCATTTTCAATGAGACTGGAAAAATCCCAATGAGTCAGTGAGGTTCCTTTCCAATGAGACTGGAAAAATCCCAATGAGTCGACAAAATCAGATCAAATCAAAATCAGATCGACAAAATTTCGTTGTATGATATGGATGTGAGATCTCATTAAGATGGATGAGACTACTATAGTGAACTACGCCTCATTCGTGAAACAATTTGTTTTGAGCATCGAACTCATGCGCTGATGCGCAATGAGCTAAGCAGCTAAACGTCATTGTTTTACAGCTCCAAAATTTTCTATGGTGTAACGGGCGGGAAGGACTCCTGCTTAACAGGCAAATAGTTTTATCTATTTGATCATCCCAAGGGCTCGGCCATTTCCCGCGGCGCAGAGACCGCAATCTGACAGGCCCCGCGCCGAAATGGGAAGCCAATTTCGGCCATTTTTGAGTGCACAATTTAAAGAGAAAAGACGGACGAGATAGAGACAGAGATGAACTGCAGCGACTCGGCCATCGGGAGAGGCAAAATGCAATATTAATCAGAGAATTCGGCATGAGACTCAGCTTCCCCTATCGGCTTCATCTGCCTGCACCCCCCTCCTCCCTAGGATCTCCCAGCTCGCAAGTTTGCCAATCCCGCTTAATCCTAAATGGGCCGCCGCCCCAACCTTCTCCAGCTCCAAATGCACGCGTCCGCTCCCTGGACTGGTTTTCTATTTATTCTTCGCGGAGTCCTTGAGCGCCGCCACCGACTCTGGGACTTGTCGGGTGCGCTCGGTCTCAGGGCCTCACCGCTCACTCAGGCTGTCTGTTTGTCTGTCTGTCTGTCTGTCTGTCTGCTTGTCTGAGCTGTTTTTTCATAAGCATTTAGTTCTTCCGTCCTCAACGTGTCGCCTGCACTGGATAACTTTCTCTTCTATTACGAAATGCGCATCTGCATGTGCATTTATAATTTTCTAGCTAGTAGTTAAGGACGAGAACCTCTAGTACGAGCCAGTTAGAAGACGGAACAATATAAGAGTCCAGTTTTTGCTTTGATATTGTTTTTCAAAATATGTGGCCATATTGGTCAGTTAGCAGAAAGAGACAACAGCAACTCGTATTTTGTTCTTCTTTCTGTGAATGTGGGCGCAACGAATAGCGGTGAGACAATTCTAACTCCGTTCCGCTCGCTCCTGAGTACACACAAGCGCGCGGATACCGTACGCAGGCACGCAGTCACGACTCGTGCTAATCTTCAGGCATGTAAATTCTCTGTGCATTGCAGGTTGGCCCTCGTGAGTGTGAATCGCACGACAACTACGGCAATGTTTCGCGCAGAAGCCGAGAATTAATGTTACTACGAGCTGCGAACGGAATCGAACCAGGGGTCGTGAAACGAGAATCAGACGTGTTTACCTCTGAGCTGCTCTGCCCCAATGCATGTACAGCTCGTATCGGAAGTCTAGAAGGTGGAAACTCGTCGACTAAGTGACAAAGAACAAAAAATTCTCATTTGGCTAACGTACTTTTAAGAAAAACTGGTCTCTCAAATGAACTTTCATATAGGAGCGTACCAGCGATACATAGATACTTGAAATTACGCATTAAGTGTTGAGTGGAAACCAAACAAGTTGACTGACTCACTGTCGATATTGTCACAGATGAACTCCAGCTGATTGGTGAGAAGTCTCCAGTCAAACGTGGCCCGAATCAAATTGTAGCCGTGCTGGCATCGGCTCTTCACTTCGGTTGACCGGCTCTCGTATCTCTGCAGTGCACTGTTGGAGAGGTTCGTCAGAGTCAATGGTGCGAATGAAAAAATGAAAATAGGATCGCGAATCTTCCAGAGGAATTTTTTGCGGAGACTGCATGCCTCCATTCTCCAAGATGTTTGAGGATGCGATTGCGGATGCGGATGTGGATGTGGATGTGGATGTGGATGTGGATGCGGATGTGGATGTGGATGTGGATGTGGATGTGGGTGTGGATGTGGATGCGGATGTGGATGCGGATGCAGATGCGGATGTGAATGTGGATGTGAATGTGGATGTGAATGTGGATGTGGATGCGGATGTGGATGCGGATGCAGATGCGGATGTGGATGCGGATGCAGATGCGGATGTGAATGTGGATGTGAATGTGGATGTGAATGTGGATGTGGATGCGGATGTGGATGCGGATGCAGATGCGGATGTGAATGTGGATGTGGATGCGGATGTGGATGCGGATGTGGATGCGGATGTGGATGCGGATGCGGATGCGGATGCGGATGCGGGTGTGAATGTGAATGCGGATGCAGGTGCGGATGTAGATGTATCAGATAGCTCGAAGATGCAGCTTTTATTTCCATAATTGAAATTTTTATGACTATAGGGACAAAGAGTAAGAACGCTGAGGTGCTAAGAACCGTCTGTCTGCTGCATTGAACAGCTTAATTTTTTTCTAGCCCTGAGCTCTGGATCCCTGCGAAATGCGCGTCTAACACTGCGGGAGTAGCTGCGACAGAAACTGGAATCCAGTGAGTGAATGAGGCTGATTAATAATTTACAAATACGAAGTAGGAGACTGGATGCCGGAATGAGGAAGCAAAATGGGGCGTCGATGTGAGAAGCTCCAACTCCCCGAGTGTCCCGCCATCGCGGACGCGTCAACGCAGAGCACAGAGGAAAATAATCCTTACGGACAAATTTTGTTCCGCAGAATTTGGCTGGAGCCGCTCATCAGAACCGGGTAGGGGTAGGGACCCGCACGAACGGATCTCCGACGGCGTTAAGAAAGTCGTCACGAATTTTCTGCAGCATCTCTTGAAAGCGCGGCACGCACGTCGGATTGTCGTAGGCGAAGGCTGGAAAATCACGGCCAGGCGGAGGGAGGAGAGGATTTCGCTAAACAGATTGTAAAGTGCTTTTGACAGGTACAGTTATAGGGCACACTGGGGCAGAGACGGGTGCACTGGGGCACTGATAGCCAAAGCAGGCTAGGACTAACATCCGTGACCCGAACATATTTAGATCTAGACAAATCGCGATCTTGTGTCTGCGTTTCTTGGTTTTTTTATAAAGCTCTTTTAAAGTTTTTTATTCCCTAGAAACTACTGCACGCCTTTGGTCTTCGTAGTTTACTCACCGAACGCAGGCCTGGCAAAGTCGTATCGATCCCGGCAGGCCGCCGAGCCAAGCAGGTACGGAGCCACGTCTTGAAATCGCAACTCGGCGACGCGCCCGACGCAGCCGGTGGCAACCAGAGCATTTAGACAGCCGAGGTACTCGTTGCTGAGCCCGCACTCGTCAGAGACCATGAGCCGGTTGCGCACTGAGAACATCAGGTTGCAGCGCCGGGCCAGGTAGCTGTCCAGCTGCTTGCTGATGCAGTGGGCGTAGCTGCTGTAGTCTGGAGAAGTAGAAAGTGCGAACTGAGGAGAGCTGCTTGTCGGGGGAGCTGCTGAGGCCAAGGCTGACACGACAACCCTCTATAGGTGAACAACAGGGCTAAAGCATTGCTCATTGAAGGAAGAGAAATCATAAAGCGTATTTGTCGATCAAAGCGATTTGAGATGTTTGAGCAACGTGGAACCGCATTCAGCTCAGAACGCTGAGAATACAAGTACAACAGAATATTATTCCAGTACGCACTTGTCTCGCATACGCCATTGAAAAAGCCGTCAAAGCGGTAAAAGTACTCCTCCTGCTTGGCCCGCCACCAGCTGCAGCGAGACCAGCTGGACTGGAACCTGCGCACCGCCGCGTCCTGACAGTCTTTGTAGACTCGCAGGTTGCTGCAAGTGGATTTTAGTGCGTGACAGTCCTATAAATATTCAAACCAATCTTACTAACAACCCTCCTGTACCCCTAGAACACCTGTACCACTCACGAGCAGATGGTAACCAACTGTGCAGGCATCTGCAGGCTGAGCTGCAGCACGGACACCAGACCGGAGGTCTTGGACTCGAATGAGTAGTTAAACACGTGACTCCGTGTGCTCGGGCCCAGGCGGTTGATGCACGTGTCCAACTCGAAGTTGAACTCGGTCTCGCTGCAACTTGCGAGCTCGATGGCCTCTGTGCGGACTGTAGACGGATTTTGATAGGCAATATACTAGGTTGCACCAAAAATGAGACCGACATTTTTTTCCATTAGACAAAAAACTTTAGTCGTGAGAATCCTTCAAATAGGGAAGAGCAGCGAGTAATGCTTTAAGTCTTGTTCCCGTTGGGAAGCTGAAAACCGAAGGAGACAGCGCGAGTTCTTCCCCACACTCGAGACAGCATGCAAAGCAGCATTTTCTTTCTCAACTTCATATCTGTCTTTGAGTGTTTTTTCTCTAGCGCTTAATTAATAAAACATGAGCGCAGCAAGTGGGCACGAAAAATCGAATCCCGGACGCCTGCTGCCTGGGAGATCTTCGGATTGCCTGAACTGTCTGGGAGAATTGCTGAATTATTGACGCCAGCACCTGTCGCCAGACGCATGCGAGCAAGCAAAGTCAGCTCGAATGCGATGCAGACAGCAGCGTCATGAAACCAGTGCCAATTTAAGCAGCCATCGATTAATAATTTAACAGCGATTTTCTCTGTGGAGGCCAGAGAGAGAGGCTGGCATTTTCACGATTTCGACTGCCTGGCTCGCTGGCAGCGAATTCCCGAGAGTCTGATGAAAAAGCTGCGATTTTTGTGCCAATCTTTTGCACCGCCTGCTCCCAGCCAAGTTAGCATTGTTATACACGGATTAGACTGCCAGACATGCCTTATACAGCATGGAGCTTGGGCACGCGTCTGTCTATTGAAATTCAGCGAGACGCAATGCCACCCTTGATTCGTTTAGCCGTTTCGCAGCTCTCAGCACAATAAATTGCGTGACCGAGGCTGATGGCGTGACTGCAACGCCATCCTGTGTCTGACAATGTGCCAAAATTTATGATAAGCTTTAAAAATAAGCAGCTTCCGGTTGCGCAGCCAAAGTTGGGATTGCTCAAGATATGCAGAGACCAAACAGAGGGACTGGCTAGACAGCGTTCTAAGGGGGGATAAACATCCCCTTTAAAAGATAGACGTCGGGAACGGAGGTAGAAAAGAGGGGACAGGAAGGTATATAGAATGATAGAGTTTTTTGAAATAAGGAGCACTAAGGACAATCTAACCTAGGGACTGGAGGCGACCACACTCGATTAAGTAAATGCTTCTTCCATAGTCAAATGGATTTAAATAAGATACTTCATCGTATAAATAGAAGATGTAATAGTCTGAATCCCTGCTAAGTGGCCAGCTTATATCTGTGCTCACATCATCATTAACTGTGCTCACTAGAGATCAGCTTGACTTTCTCTATTGTTAAACGTGGCTGCAATGCGGGATGCATACTAACTGTAACCAGTTATGCTTAACTTCATTGTACGGATCGTGGTTGATTGCGTCCGACTCATGACCTGAAAGGTCGGGGGTTCGATTCCCGATCCCACTGGAACGATTTGTGTCCTTGAGCAAGACGCTTAACTCTGCATTGCTTCAGTTCACCCAGCTGTACATTTGTGCCAGCATTAGCTGGGGAAATTGAGGGTGTGTGTGGCGACCCCCCAGTCCTTGGACTGAACAGCCGTACGAAACCTTCAGATGCGCCGCGCAATAGCTGCGGCTGAACTGTCGGTTGCAACTAATAATTTACGAGCTTCAGGTCGGCAGACGCATTGTATTGAAGGTGTTAATGATGAAGTTAAATGCCTCGGAGTAATTGGATGCCCTGGACCAGACATTAACGCGAACGTGCGGGCGGCCTTTCTCTGCCTTTGATTGACTGGGCGCACTATCCCATCTCTGCATTGCTTTGCTACCGTCCGTTCACCGCAGGCCAGTTATTAATTTTGCTAAAAAATAAGAGAATTCCCATTTGAAGCTGTCAATCAGGTCTGCTCCACACCAGTTGACAGGATTAGAGAAGGCCATCCGTCGCAAAGGCGGCGATGCTATTGACAGGTCACGACAAGATTTAGATCGAAGCAAGATTGCTGCGTAGGAGAGGGCGAAGATTTCTCAATGGGGAGCTCAGGAAGGACGGGAGCAGGGGAGGGAATTGAGCTTCCATATCTTCCATACGAGAGGAAAATAGCGGGTAGGCCACTCAGCGAAACGGCTGACTGGGCGGCAACAAAACGGTCATTTCCTACCGTGAGAAATGGCGAAATAATACGAGGACGGGGCAATATTAATGCTGGCCTCGGAATGCTCAGTGCTCAGCAGTTAATATAATATCTGCTCCAGAGATCTGGCAGCCGGAACTTGCGAACCAGAATAAGTGCCAACTTTAATTTATTTTCTTTCCACGATTTGGCGCAAGTCTCCGGTGAGCCATTCTCGATTTTCACGAGACGAAACGGCAAGTCTGGGCCCGATCGTGACAGGCAAAACCGCCTGACGCCAAGCCGCGAGTTGCACTGCGAATTTTGACAGTCTTATACGGAAATGAATCGAAATGCTGTGGAAACTTCGTGTGAAGATTCCTGGGGGAGTCAGTTGGGTCACAGAATAGTCAGTGGGGTCACAGAGGAGTCAGTGGGGTCACAGAGGAGTCAGTGGGGTCACAGAGGAGTCAGTGGGGTCACAGAGGAGTCAGTGGGGTCACAGAGGAGTCAGTGGGGTCACAGAGGAGTCAGTGGGGTCACAGAGGAGTCAGTGGGGTCACAGAGGAGTCAGTGGGGTCACAGAGGAGTCAGTGGGGTCACAGAGGAGTCAGTGGGGTCACAGAGGAGTCAGTGGGGTCACAGAGGAGTCAGTGGGGTCACAGAGGAGTCAGTGGGGTCACAGAGGAGTCAGTGGGGTCACAGAGGAGTCAGTGGGGTCACAGAGGAGTCAGTGGGGTCACAGAGGAGTCAGTGGGGTCACAGAGGAGTCAGTGGGGTCACAGAGGAGTCAGTGGGGTCACAGAGGAGTCAGTGGGGTCACAGAGGAGTCAGTGGGGTCACAGAGGAGTCAGTGGAACTTAAATGGTACTGAAGTGACACTACAGTGGCACTACAGTGACACCACAGTGACATTACAGTGACATTACAGTGACACCACAGTGACATTACAGTAACACTACAGTGACACCACAGTGACATTACAGTGACATTACAGTGACACCACAGTGACATTACAGTGACATTACAGTGACACCACAGTGACATTACAGTAACACTACAGTGACACCACAGTGACGCTACCGAGCCACCACAGTGACACCACAGTGACACCACAGTGACACCACAGTGACACCACAGTGACGCTACCGAGCCACCACAGTGACACCACAGTGACACCACAGTGACACCACAGTGACACCACAGTGACACTACAGTGACACCACAGTGAAAGTCAGTGACACCACAGTGACACCACAGTGACACCACAGTGACACCACAGTGACACCACAGTGACACCACAGTGACACCACAGTGACACCACAGTGACACTACAGTGACACCACAGTGAAAGTCAGTGACACCACAGTGACACCACAGCGACGCTGCAACGCAGCTCAGACGCATTGGTGGATGGATGGACGGACAGAAGCAAGGGGGAGGGAAACTGCCACTCAGTCTGAAGCCCGTCCGACACTTGCCAGTCAAGGCCCGTGGGCCGCAGGTGGGGTCTGAGAGCGGCTGCGTCAAAGCTTGAATTGTTTATAGCTGGCCGAAATTGCGATAATGGCGCGCGGAGAAGCACCAGACGCGCCCGCAGGCCAGTGTTGACGCAGGCGGTCAGAGGCGACGCTGGCTGACTTCCGTGACGCTTCGGCCCAGCCTCTTTTCCGTCAGTCTGCAGCGCAAGCCGCCACTTTCTTGACGGTCAAGGGGCGACGCGGCGACGAGATATTTCTTCATCGAAAGTTTCCTACAAATGCGCGTAAGGGTAGGGGGGAACCCGGCCACTAGCCACCCGCTGTGACCTTTTAGCCGGCCTGCACTCTGCTGGCAGGCCCCTAGGACCAAGGGGGGGGGTCAGTTCTCTCCAGCCCCTCGGGGCCTGTCGGGAATCAGCAGAAAGGGGAGCAGATCCCCTTCAGTCTAAAGCGGTCCATCAGTCTAAAAGTTTCCAAAAAAACTGAGGCTGCTTGGATGAATGGCGGAAACGGGAGCGGCGCGTTTTGAGGGAGGCAGGGGGAGAAAGGAAGAAATCAGCGGTAAAATTTTAGCATTCCTTCGGGTCTGAACCACCGGGCAGCGGTTCCCGGAGGCGCGCTCCCTCACATAGTTGCCGCATCTTTAGCACCTTCGGCTGCACTGGGTGGAGACCCCCACCCTCTCCCCACAGCCAAGTGCGGAGGCCGCAGAGCGATTGCAGCCGCCGCGCGGCCGCAGTGCCGCTTTGTCGGGTCCTGCAAGTCCTTCAAGTGTCTCGTGTCTTCCATCAGTCCCCGGCCTGCCAATTTGGCCTCCTGCAGCCCCGAGGCGGCGTCCTTGTCGGCTAATAGTTATTTTTGTGGGAGGGGCAGGAAACAGGGGCAAATAATCTGTGTAGAAGAAAACTGGTAAAAATGCGGCAAGGACACAAACTGCTGTTGCTTTGGCGGGCCAACACCAGAAACAGCTGTTTGTTTTACGCTTTTCTGTTCCTCCCTGCGAGTCTAACACTTTTCGAGTGGGAATTCATTGCTTGCTGGACAATTGGAGACTATTGCAACAGGTGCGCTTTACTATTAGTCTGATAAGGTGCCACTAGAAAGACAGACAGACAGACAGACAGACAGACAGACAGACAGACAGACAGACAGACAGACAGACAGACAGACAGACAGACAGACAGACAGACAGACAGACAGACAGACAGACAGACAGACAGACAGACAGACAAGCAGACAGACAGACAGACAGACAGACAGACAGACAAGCAGACAGACAGACAGACAGACAGACAGACAGACAGACAGACAGACAGACAGACAGACAGACAGACAGACAGACAGACAGACAGACAGACAGACAGACAAGCAGACAGACAGACAGACAGACAGACAGACAGACAGACAGACAGACAGACAGACAGACAGACAGACAGACAGACAGACAGACAGACAAGCAGACAGACAAGCAGACAGACAGACAGACAGACAGACAGACAGACAGACAGACAGACAGACAGACAGACAGACAGACAGACAGACAGACAGACAAGCAGACAGACAGACAGACAGACAGACAGACAGACAGACAGACAGACAGACAGACAGACAGACAGACTTAGTTGCCGAGCCGCACGGCCCACTTACTTCAGCCTGGCCACCCGACAGAATTGAATCGGACCAGCTGCGGCCCCAGCCTCGCAGTCGTGCACCAGCCGCCCCATCGTACGGCTGGCTGGGGGCCCAGAAACCGAATTAACAGCCGCCGAGGCGAGCTCGACTTCGCCCCCGCTAATTAAGCTGCAGTTTACGTTGGGCAGATTATCCCATTTCCCGGGAGCCTCAATCCCAGCTCAGTTCTTGGCTCCTCCTCTCTTCCCGCGGACATGCAGACTCTCCCCCCCCCTACTCGCAATTTCCTTGAGCAGTCCCGTCAGCTTCCTCTTAGCTCCATCTCGCAACTGCCTGCTTTTGCTACAGGAGGCCCCAAGCACAGAGGAGTCCAGGAACACGAAGTCATCCCCGCCCGAGCCTCCTTGACCCCCCGCCCTGCGCACTGTAGCTTCTTATAATGAGAATTAACTTTTGAGAGCTCGCCCTCGCTACTACTCCCATGAATCCTTGAGTGGCTTGGAGTCACGATAATTAAAATAATGACGCTTTGACGACGCTTGTAGCACGTCTCGCAACTGGTCCAGAATCTCTGGATGCAGGACAGAATTCCATGGACTGCTCAGCGCATATGATGCGAGATTAACTCACAAGCTTGTCACACTGAGTGCTGACAAATGCTACATCGCATTAAGTACCAGAAACAGCATCTTTTTTCTACCATGCTGCAGAAGATATCCAGTGCTTCTTCTGTAGTCTGCAAGTCCATGTTGGGGAGAGACCGTAGCGGCTGCAAGGCTGCAACAGAACACCCGCATGCTTTGGTAGTCGGGCGGGACCCAACTGCAGGGAGGCTGGGAAGCAGCTTCATCATGCTACGCAGTCCTGTATACTAGGAACTCATCAGGCAATCGATGTGCTCTTTCGCTTCACTACCTTCGGCTACCAGTAAACTCAGCATCCCCTGTCCGATTCGATAATTTGATGTCGAGTGCCTCTCTTTGTCTCTCGACACTCAACAGCCTTCGTATTTGAGCTAACCGCGGCCCTCTCGCCATCAAGTGAAGAGGCAAAATGCGGAGTTCGAAAGAACTGTGCTCGGACTGGGGTGGGGAGAGAACGGACAAAATCCGGGTTAATGGTAAGGCAGTGGATTATTGAATCAAGTACGCTCCTAGATGTTGCCGGGTCTCTAGATGTCAGGGTCTCTAGATGTCAGGGTCTCTAGATGTCAGGGTCTCTAGATGTCAGGGTCTCTAGATGTCAGGGTCTCTAGATGTCAGGGGCTCTAGACATTTTCAGGGTCTCCAGATGTTGTCAGTGTCCCTAGAGAATGCCAGGGTCTCTAGATATTTCTCTAGATGTTGTCAGGGTCTCCAGATATCTCTAGGGTCTTTAGATGTTACCAGGGTCTCTAGATGTTGCCAGGGTCTCTAGATATTTCTAGTGTCTTTAGATATTGCCCAGGGTCTCTAGACGCTTTTAGGGTCTCTAGATGTTGCCAAGGTCTCTAAATATTGCCAGGGTCTCTAGATTTTTCTAGGGTCAAGATGTTGCCAAGAGTCTTTAAATATTACCAGGGTCTCTAGATATTTCTAGGGTCTGGATGTTGCCAAGGGTCTTTAAATATTGCCAGGGTCTCTAGATATTTCTAGGGTCTAGATGTTGCCAAGGGTCTCTAGATGCTGCCAAGGTCTCTAGATATTTCGAGGGTCTAGATGTTGCCAAGGGTCTCTAGATGTTGCCAGGGTCTCTAGATATTTCTAGGGTCTAGATGTTGTCAAAGCTCTCTAGATATTTCAAGGGTCTAGATGTTGCCAAGGGTCTCTAGATGTTGCCAGGATCTCTAGATATTTCTAGGGTCTAAATTTTGCAAGTGTCTCTAGATATTTCTAGGGTCTAGATGTTGCCAAGGGTCTCTAGATGTTGCCAGGGTCTCTAGATATTTCTAGGGTCTAGATGTTGTCAAAGCTCTCTAGATATTTCAAGGGTCTAGATGTTGCCAAGGGTCTCTAGATGTTGCCAGGATCTCTAGATATTTCTAGGGTCTAAATTTTGCAAGTGTCTCTAGATATTTCTAGGGTCTAGATGTTGCCAAGGGTCTCTAGATGTTGCAAGGTCTCTAGATATTTCTTGGTTCTCTGGATATTTCTAGGGTCTAGATGTTGCAAGGGTCTCTAGATGTTGCAAGGGTCTCTAGATGTTGCCAGGGTCTCTAGATATTTCTAGGGTCTAGATACCTTGACAACATCTACAGACCCTTGGCAACATCTAGACCCTAGAAATATCTAGAGACCCTAGAAATATCTAGAGACCTTGCAACATCTAGAGACCCTTGGCAACATCTAGACCCTAGAAATATCTAGAGAGCCTTGGCAGCATCTAGAGACCCTTGGCAACATCTAGAGACCCTTGGCCCTAGAGACCTAGAGATCTAGAGACCCTAGGGTCTAAATTTTGCAAGGGTCTCTAGATATTTCTAGGGTCTAGATGTTGCCAAGGGTCTCTAGATGTTGCAAGGTCTCTAGATATTTCTAGGGTCTCTAGATATTTCTAGGGTCTAGATGTTGCCAAGGGTCTCTAGATGTTGCAAGGTCTCTAGATATTTCTAGGGTCTCTAGATATTTCTAGGGTCTAGATGTTGCAAGGGTCTCTAGATGTTGCCAGGGTCTCTAGATATTTCTAGGGTCTAGATACCTTGACAACATCTACAGACCCTTGGCAACATCTAGACCCTAGAAATATCTAGAGAGCCTTGGCAGCATCTAGAGACCCTTGGCAACATCTAGAGACCCTTGGCCCTAGAGACCTAGAGATCTAGAGACCCTAGGGTCTAAATTTTTCAAGGGTCTCTAGATATTTCTAGATATTTTAAGGGTCTAGATGTTGCCAAGGGTCTCTAGATGTTGCCAGGATCTCTAGATATTTCTAGGGTCTAAATTTTGCAAGGGTCTCTAGATATTTCTAGGGTCTAGATGTTGCCAAGGGTCTCTAGATGTTGCAAGGTCTCTAGATATTTTTAGGGTCTCTAGATATTTCAAGGGTCTAGATGTTGCAAGGGTCTCTAGATGTTGCAAGGGTCTCTAGATGTTGCAAGGGTCTCTAGATGTTGCAAGGGTCTCTAGATGTTGCAAGGGTCTCTAGATGTTGCAAGGGTCTCTAGATGTTGCAAGGGTCTCTAGATGTTGCCAGGGTCTCTAGATATTTCTAGGGTCTAGATGTTGCAAGGGTCTCTAGATGTTGCCAGGGTCTCTAGATATTTCTAGGGTCTAGATACCTTGACAACATCTACAGACCCTTGGCAACATCTAGACCCTAGAAATATATAGAGAGCCTTGGCAGCATCTAGAGACCCTTGGCAACATCTAGAGACCCTTGGCAACATCTAGAGACCCTTGGCAACATCTAGACCCTAGAAATATCTAGAAATATAGATGTTTTCAAGGGTCTCTAGATGTTGTCAAGGGTCTCTAGATGTTGCCAAGGCTCCCTAGAAGAGATGCATTGTTTCTAGGATGGAAATTGGCCAGGCTCTTCTTAACGATTTAGGCATCTCTATTTAGGCGTTTCAAAATCCTTGGACGGGGTTTACCATAGTCTATAGGTTAGCATCGATGGCTTTAGATAGGTACGAGCTCGTACAAAACTTACAGACCGGAAATTTTAAGACATAACTTGAGCGCTCGAAAAATCCTATTATTAGTATCAGCTAACATATAAGCCACTCACCAAACAGGAGCACCGCCAAGGCCTGCAGAAGCAGTGCAGAACAGTGCAGCATTGTTGGTCAAGAGCAGAGCTAAGAATGATCACAGATCGACACGGGCTGCTAGCAGATGCCGTTGGCAATGCGGAGCTGCCGCAGACTCCTCGTTGCCAAATATATTATCCGCGAGAGACTCAATAGGGCTGGCTAATGATGGCGCTGCTGAGATTGAATCATTCCAATATCAGCCAAATTGGGGAGAGTCTGCAAGTGGGTCGCAGAGCCTGGCTCAGTGTTGACCCTGCGGATTGAAACTCGGTTTGCGATTTCATGGCAGACGACAGCATGAGGTCAGTATAGGGTTCAGAGAGGCGGGTGCTGAAGCAGTATTAATCTGGGGCCCTCAGCCAATCAGAGCTGGCGAGTTCGTGGCCCTGGTAGCCATTGGCCCGGAAAGCATTGCAAAAAGCAGGGCATTGCAAACACGCTTAAAGTCGGTTCAACTGGAGAAATTGAGAACTTTTAAAATTAAAAAGAAAATTTATTCTATAGTTATAGAAAAGTCTTGCGTCCAATTCAAAACTTGACAATTTTGACGATGTGAAGTTTCCAGTTTATGAAATTTCCAGATTGTGAAGTTTCCAGTTTGGGAAGTTTCCAGTTTGGGAAGTTTCCAGATTGTGAAGTTTCCAGTCTGTGAAGTTTCCAGATTGTGAAGTTTCCAGATTGTGAAGTTTCCAGTCTGTGAAGTTTCCAGTTTGGGAAGTTTACAGTTTGGGAAGTTTCCAGTTTGGGAATTTTCCAGATTGTGAAGTTTCCAGTCTGTGAAGTTTCCAGATTGTAAAGTTTCCAGTCTGTGAAGTTTCCAGTTTGGGAAGTTTCCAGTTTGGGAAGTTTCCAGATTGTGAAGTTTCCAGTCTGTGAAGTTTCCAGATTGTGAAGTTTCCAGATTGTGAAGTTTCCAGTCTGTGAAGTTTCCAGTTTGGGAAGTTTACAGTTTGGGAAGTTTCCAGTTTGGGAATTTTCCAGATTGTGAAGTTTCCAGTCTGTGAAGTTTCCAGATTGTAAAGTTTCCAGTCTGTGAAGTTTCCAGTTTGGGAAGTTTCGAGCTTGGGAAGTTTCCAGATTGTGAAGTTTCCAGATGGGGAAGTTTGTGATCGTTAGTTTTTCCTCGTAGTTACATGTAGAAGCAGGAGGCTGCGTGCACCCTGGCACACTTTAAGCGACATTGTCACACAACCGGCGAGAGGCATTGCTGCCCATTCCGCCGACTCCCCTGAGCAGGCACACAAGCGCAAGGATGCGTACGCAGTCATACGCGCAGGCACACACTCACACAGGTGTAAAGCGGCCCTAACTTAATTTATCGTTAGACATGTACACTTCACTGTGCCTTGGGGGTTGGCCATCAAGGACGTTATTTACACAAACAGGGCCAAGCCGAGATTCCAATTTATCCCCAAATTATTAATTTGACTGCACTTGGAATCGAGCCTGGGCCGCTGGTACATCAGAGCGCCGCGCCAGACCGCTGGTCTAGGCCGCCACAAAGTTTGTGATGTAGAAGGCCGATGGACTCGCACATCGTGCGAAAATATAAAAACACCAAAAGCTCCTGAGACATCCGTAGCAAAGTCGGGGCCCATAAGGCAGTGCCACTACACCACATCAACCAATAAGCTAAATTGGTTCTAACATTTATTTCAACACTGACTATGGAGAGTGAATTGAATTGCTTTAATATATAGGCAGGAAAGTCTGAGGACTGCACAGTGCGAAAGCCGACGGCAGCAAGGCCACAGCTATAAACTGTCACTCGCTGGGGTCTCCAGTGGGAAACGGCAGCAAGGCCACAGCTATAAACTGTCACTCGCTGGGGTCTCCAGTGGGAAACGGCACCAAGGCCACAGCTATAAACTGTCACTCGCTGGGGTCTCCAGTGGGAAACGGCAGCAAGGCCACAGCTATAAACTGTCACTCGCTGGGGTCTCCAGTGGGAAACGGCACCAAGGCCACAGCTATAAACTGTCACTCGCTGGGGTCTCCAGTGGGAAACGGCAGCAAGGCCACAGCTATAAACTGTCACTCGCTGGGGTCTCCAGTGGGAAACGGCGGCAAGCCGAAAGTTTCCGGCTGAAAATCTTCCAGCGACCGGAGCACAGTCACGCTCGGGTTGCCCGCGTGAACCGAGATGTCGGCGCGCGGATCCGGGCACCAGACCACCTGCCGGAGTTAAAATAAATATGAACGATACTTGCTACTAGTCAAAGTAATATAAAAAGGAAGGAACAGTTTAAAGTAAAAAGTAACGATTGGTTGCTACAAACGTCTTAAAACGAAATCATAATTAGAACCCGACCTCGGTCGTGACTTGACGACCGAATCTGATTTGAATTGACATGACCCGTTCTTAGCTGGCTGGTTCCGACTTAACCTGACCTTGACCTCGACTGAACTGACTCCTGACATACCTGACCTGACCCGACTTGACCTGACCTGACTTTCCCTGATATTGATTGAGTTGATTTGACTTTGACTAGATCTGACCTGACTTGATGCAACATGAGTGTAGCCAATTTAAACCAAGATCTGTTTGACCCGGAAGGCCACGCCGAGGACCCACCTTCATGCCAGCGGCCAGGGCGGCCTCAACGCCATTTGGCGCGTCCTCGAAGACCAGCACTCTGGCCGGGTCAATAGGGGTCGGGTCGAACCTGTCAGCAGCCACCAGGAAGCAGTCGGGCGCCGGCTTGCCATGGCCCACAGCTGGGTCGCTGCCAGCCAGCACCCAGTGATGGAATTTGCTCAGCAACTCCGGCCGGCCGCCAACTTTGACGTCAAAGCCAGTCTGGTCCGACCCGGTGGCGATGCACATGGGCACCCGGTGCTGCCACAGGTGCTCCAGGAGACGGTTCACACCTGTGTAGATGGGGATCTTAGTAGATTAGCCCTATTAGAGCCCATAGCCTTGGGGTTTTGATGGATAGCTTCTGGAACTAATCAGTGTGTCGCTTATTTCTAGGAAATATAAGTTTTGTACAGGTTCTACAATCTACATAGCTCCAATTAGATGATGAGGCATTTATGTATGCTAAGACAGTTATGGCTACTGCCATTTACTTAAAAATCACAATTTTGTGGGAAAACACATTGCCTAGGTTTTTCAAATGTGGCTACAATGGGATTAAGATAAGAGTTTAACTTTGCTAAATTTTCAAACAGCTTAAAAATATTTAAAAGTTCACCTGGCATTATCTTGCTATAGGGAAACTCCTTTAGCAACATTGTATTGATCATTTCATGATGCTGTTCCACTGTGATGGGCAAGTCAAGATGGTCTGAAAAGATCATTTAAATATTTTCTATGATCCAAGATAGCTTTTTTAATTAACAAGTATAACAAATAATTATCAAATATAGAATTTTTTGTTTGTCATTTGATTAATTTATATACAACTTACTAATACATTGACTTGTCACGTTATTGGCGTAGCGGCCAGCTATGCGGTGACCCTTAAAAGGGCCGTTTTAGTCCCAAAATAAGTTGAAGTCAATTCTTGTAAAGCGGATTTTGTAGCGGAGCACTTGGCGATAAAGGCAGGAACTGCCGTAGTTGTCTTTATTGTTAATATCAGTATTAAGTTTGGTTGTTACTGGCAATAAACAGACTATAGCTTTCTGGGCACTGGCGGCTGCAGCAATGGGTTGAATATAATTTGGATATGAAGTCAAGTGGCAGGCGAATGACCCAATGGCGACGTGACGTGAGCAGTGGCTATGAGCACCGTGAAGGCAGTGAAACGTAGTGGTGAGTTGGCGTCGGTCGTGGCGTGAAACAGTCAAGTAAGTGTGTGAGCAGGCTGGCCCAGACAGAAGGGCCGTGGTGAGAAATAAGGAGGCTCGAGGCAGCCAGACAAACAGATAAGACAGCTAAGAGGCCGCAGGGAAGGAAACAAGGAACAAGCGGAGAGAGAGGAGCGAGAGAGAGCGAGGGGAGCGTGGAGTGCCCGCCGCCAGGCGGGGGGGGGGGTTTAATAAAAGAGCGCAGAGGGGGGTAGCGCGAACACGAGTGATTTCATTGGCTGGCGAGAGAACTTAAAATTATCGATCGTGCCAATTTTATACGGTGGCGAGAGAGGATAGCAAAATATACAATGAATTATAAATTGCCACAAAATCGTTGGGCACTACTACAAGTAAACGTCGCAATAAACGAATGGAAAAGTTTAGTTGAAGCGGTGAAACTGAAGGGTTGAATGACTATGGAAAACCAGCAGTCCAACGGCCCTTTTCGGGACCACCTTAAACTGACAACGTCACACCCGCCTCCCTTCCGAAAAAGGATAGGGTCGCGCAAAAAGAAAACCAACACGCGGGGCAGGGTTTTTTTTTTGTGCGTAGAGTGTGCGTATGCACCCTAAATTTTAAAATCGCACCCTGAAATTAAAAAAGTAGGTGCGGTTTAGGTGCGGTCTTATAACCATTTTTCTTTAAAGGCTTAACCATGCTTAAGCTATTTTTTATGCACTGCCTTAAAATATGAAACAAAATAACTCTTTAAATCCTATAAGTCATATAGGCGATATAGCCTATAGCTATAGCCTTATGTAAGATATTAAAATATACATTCCCAGTTGTCTGAAATGTGAGCAATGTGAGGGTTTCACGAGAGATATTCAGACAGGGGCTCCCTAAAACACGCCCCGCACCGGGCCCCGAACCGCTACACATTATAACATTTTTTGTCAATGCAGTAGGGGGGCCTATTTGATTGCAAGGAAAAGTTAAAATAGTAATGGAATAAATATCTTTATTTATTTTTTTAAATATTATTTTTTTTTATATTCTCGTTTTCATTATTAAATTATGATATTATTATTTTATTAATATTATTATTAATATCACTTATTGTTCACCGAATTTTATATTTCAAAGTAAAAAAACTAAATTTAATAAAAACTTTAAGCTTAACAGAAAACGCATTCTGAAGTGTCTTTAGTTATAGTCCAATTTGTTTTAATGTGTAGCGCTGCAGGGCGGTGCGGGGCGTGTTTTAGGGAGACCCATTCCGAAGACAGACATTCAAAATGATTGTCTGTAACTTTAAACAAAATTGACCCGCTTCAACCATCTTTTTGGCAAATACTTACGCAAGTGTTGGGCGTCGAATAAGCTTTAATTTATTAACTGATGTAAAAATCCTGACATACATTGATTTAAAAATTGCTTAGCAACACTAGCTCTGATTAGAAATCGCTTTACTGTTGACTAAAATTGTTTTGATCGTAGCAGCCTAAAAGCAGATACTGGATTTAAAAATGCTTCGATTTACTCTATACGCATGTCTCAGCTTTAAAATGACACCTCAGGCGTTGCAAAAGACAGCTTTGATGCTGAGATATTTGACACTAAACATGCATTGCTTTGCGCAAACTCACATTCAGAAATTTCACTGATTTTTTGTTGATATTTGTGCAGTTGCCGTGTCCTTGTTTCCCATCAGAATCTCGCCAAACTCTAGTCATGTCTATACGCATGTCTCAGCTTTAAAATGACACCTCAGGCGTTGCAAAAGACAGCTTTGATGCTGAGATATTTGACACTAAACATGCATTGCTTTGCGCAAACTCACATTCAGAAATTTCACTGATTTTTTGTTGATATTTGTGCAGTTGCCGTGTCCTTGTTTTTCATCAGAATCTCGTCAAATTCTAGTCATGTCTATACGCATGTCTCAGCTTTAAAATGACACCTCAGGCGTTGCAAAAGACAGCTTTGATGCTGAGATATTCGAAACTAAACATTGCTTTGCTCAAACTCACATTCGGAAACTTCACTGATTTTTATTCAATATTTGTTCAGATGCTTGTCTACTTCTCCATTTATAGACCATCGCATGGAGCCTTGCTAACGTACAAGTGTATGTAGTTACTGTAAATGGGGTTTTTGTGACTCACTTAAACTTGTTTACGCATTCTGCAGCTATTCGCCGCCTTTCATTGGAGTGATTCATGGAGTCCAGTTGATAAATTTCCGCAAATTGGACTGCTTCTACGTCAGATCTCAACATTTGGAACCGTCCTTGAACTATTTCAGAGTTAAGTGAGCTAATGGCATCAAATGGAAGGCTAGTGCTCGTACTCGTAAGCGAAGCAGGTTCACAATTGAAATGGTTGTATTCATGGCCATGGGATCTAAACTGATCTGTTTTACTTTCACGATCGCTTCGGTCTCAGAAGGAGCAGCAGTTGATGGACTGAGGCGAGAAGAAGATGTGTCACAACTTGAGCTGTTTTTAGAAAATATCTTTATCCAATTAAATATTTTCATGCGGCTCCTTAGGTTGTTCCGAATTCCGAGTCTAGAAGTCAAGACAGAAAAAAGTTAAGAACTGCTACGGTAGTCCGTAGGGATTGGAAAGCTTAGCAGTACATTAGATCCCACCGCTTACCTCATTCCAATTTGGATAGCAGAATTGCCACGCAAAAAATGTAAAAACATAACAATAAACTATTTGCTTCATATTAATTGCCACTGACTGTTAATAAACGCGACGTCAATTTCTCTCAATAACAGTTGGAACATGTTTCTCGTACACTCGTATATTTATTTGAACCGCAAAGCGGTGAAAAAGTCATGATTGGTCGCCATATGTACAAATGTACACTCACAGACTCACTGACTCAGGTACAATCTATGCAATATAAAGGCAGGAATCATTAAAAATCAAATACTTAAGACAGTTTAAGAGAAGTCCAGGTTTAAACTGGACATGACTAGAATTTGACAAGTTTCTGATGAAAAACAAGGACACGGCAACTGCACAAATATCGATAAAAATCAGTGAAATTTCTGAATGTGAGTTTGCGCAAAGCAATTGTTTAATGTCGAATATCTCAGCATCAAAGCTGTCTTTTGCAACGCCTGAGGTGTCATTTTAAAGCTGAGACATGCGTATAGAGTAAATCGAAGCATTTTTAAATCCAGTATCTGCTTTTAGGCTGCTACGATCAAAACAATTTTAGTCAACAGTAAAGCGATTTCTAATCAGAGTGTTACTAAGCAATTTTTAAATCAATGTATGTCAGAAGGATTTTTACATCAGTTAATAAATTAAAGCTTATTCGACGCCCAACACTTGCGTAAGTATTTGCCAAAAAGATGGTTGAAGCGGGTCAATTTTGTTTAAAGTTACAGACGATCGTTTTGAATGTCTGGCTGAATATCTCTTGTGAAACCCTCACATTCTAAACAAGACTCAAGAGAAATTGCACTCTGAGCCTTAAAATCGCACCTTGAAATTTGGCACAAGGTGCGATTTCGCACCTTATCTCTGGCGAAAAAAAAAACCCAGACGCGGGGTGACGGCAAGAAAAACACAACGTGACCGCAGTTTATGAAATTATAGTAGAATGAATTACAGTGGGGTTGAGTCAGTTTGTATGAGCATATGATTACTGGAGGCTTTAGGGATTACTAACCCACAGGCTTATGAGTGGCTGAATAATCGAAGTCAAATTACAGAACAGGTGGTAGGATTACAGAAAGTTACAGAACATTACAAAGAAGAGCTAGCACGCGAGGGAAGCAGTGGAGTGAAGGTGTGTAAACGATGCAGAATGCATCCGCTGCAGGGTGCAGCCAGCCGACAAACGGCTCAACAGCTGGGCCGGTCCCGGTGGACCGCATGGGCTCGCCCCCAATGGGACGCAGGCGCCGCCCAGACACGCGCACAGAGGCGCAAAGAAAAAAAACAGGCACAGAGAAAAGAAAGAGCGTTGAAAAACGCCTATGGCGCCCGGCTTTCGAGGTCCGGCACCGCAACAAAATGGGATGTTTCACACGCTCGCAAAAAGAAGTGAAGAGGCTGAAGGGGAATACGAAAACAAAGGAACAGACTGCAGTAAATAATGAATACAGGTAGATGAATGGTGAAAATCAAAGTCAACGTAGGTATGGCAGTGAGAATAACATTGGTTACAAAAGTAGCGCAGAGCGGAGCGCGCGGGGCACGCAAACGCACAAAAAAAAACGACAGGACGAACAGAGGTGACAAGACAGATGAGGCAAGGAGCACAGAACAAGGTGACAAGACGGATGAGGCAAAAGATGCAGAGCAGAGGCACGAAACAGAGACACAGTCCGGACAACTGCGGGCAAACGACGACAAGCGCCAAGGGCGGCGGGACACGGCGCGGCGCGCCAAACAGGCGGGAGGGAGAAACCGGCAAGGGAGCGCCCAAGGCGGAGACAGGACGGCGCGGAGCGCCAAGGCAGAAAACGGCGCAGCGCGCCAGGCGGAGAAAGGCGCAACGCGCCAAGGCAGGAGACGGCGCAGCGCGCCAGGCGGAGAACGGCGCAAGAGCGCCAAGGCAGAGGACGGCGCAGCGCGCCAGGCAAAGGAACGGCGCCACGCGCCAAGGCAGGAAACGGCGACAGGGCGCCACGGCAGGGAACGGCGCCACGCGCCAAGGCAGAGAACGGCGCCACGCGCCAAGGCAGGAAACGGCGACAGGGCGCCACGGCAGGGAACGGCGCCACGCGCCAAGGCAGAGAACGGCGCTACGCGCCAAGGCAGGAAACGGCGCCACGCGCCAGGCAGGAACGGCGCAGCGCGCCAGGCGGAGACGCGCAGGGGCGCCAAGGCAGGAAACGGCGCAGCGCGCCAGGCGGAGAACGGCGCAGCGCGCCAAACAGGCAGAAGGGAGGGAACCGGCGCGGAAGCGCCCAACAGACAGGGGGGAGAGGACCAGCGCGGAAGCGCCCAACAGGCAGGAAGGAGAGAACCGGCGCGGAAGGCGGAGAACAGCGGGGCCACAGGGACCCGTGGCCAACAGGGGCCACAGGAGGTAGTTTAACGCCTTGCCCAGGGCGTGAGCAAACTAATGCTTGCCACCCTACAGCTGGAGCAGGCCGGACACCTGGCACGCCCGGTACCTAACGGGTGGGCAGATGGGGCGCCCATAGCTGGGTCTGGGTTCAGTGGCTGGGGCTGGTGGATTAACTGCCTGTGCGGCGACTGGGTCCGCCACAGGCTCGGGAGGCGCCATGCCGAAGTCTTCCCCGTTGCCGGACATTGTGCGAGATGAAGCTCAGGCAGGAGCCCGAGTGAGGCGAACGGAGCAACCACGAGTGAGAGTAAGGTTCCAGAGAGAACGAATTGAGGTTGACGACGCGAGAGAGACGAGAGAGATTGCGTCCTACTAACAAAAAACGTGCCTGACAGGGGCAAACCGCAAAAAGCCTATAATAGGGGAGAGTCCTATCACGCAAACCACCCAGACTAACTGTCAGGCAATAGTCCCTACAAACAATCAGCGCACAGCGTAACCTGGCGTGGCTTGGCACACGCAGCGGAGCTATCTTGGCAGAGCGTAAGCTCGAGCTCAACGCAGTTGACAGCGCGCGTTGCTCAGGGCGACGACCAGCGACGACTCGCGGCGACGAGCGGAGACCAGCCGGGCAGTCAGGACCCCTGGGCCTGACGTGGCACAGGCTCTTGCAGCCTTGCGGACCGTCAGGCAGAAACGTGGCAGGCCGGCACTCAGTCACGAGCCGGCAGAGCTGAGCAGAATCTCGCTGACGCTTGGTTGCGAGCTGGCAGGGCTGAGCAGAATCTCGCTGACGCTTGGTTGCGAGCTGGCAGGGCTGAGCAGAATCTCGCTGACGCTTGGTTGCGAGCTGGCAAGGCTGAGCAGAAGTCTTGATGGCGCTTGCTTGTGTGCTGGCAGCGCTGAGCAGGAGTCTCGGTGGCACTGATTACGAGTTGGCAGCGCTGAGTAGAAGTCTTGATGGCACTGATTTAGTTGTGAGCCGGCAGTGCTGAGTAGGCGTCTCGGTGGTGCTGACTTAGTTGCGAGCCGGCAGTGCTGAGTAGGAGTCTCGGTGGTACCTCCAAAATTATGTCACGTTATTGGCGTAGCGGCCAGCTATGCGGTGACCCCTTAAAAGGGCCGTTTTAGTCCCAAAATAAGTTGAAGTCAATTCTTGTAAAGCGGATTTTGTAGCGGAGCACTTGGCGATAAAGGCAGGAACTGCCGTAGTTGTCTTTATTGTTAATATCAGTATTAAGTTTGGTTGTTACTGGCAATAAACAGACTATAGCTTTCTGGGCACTGGCGGCTGCAGCAATGGGTTGAATATAATTTGGATATGAAGTCAAGTGGCAGGCGAATGACCCAATGGCGACGTGACGTGAGCAGTGGCTATGAGCACCGTGAAGGCAGTGAAACGTAGTGGTGAGTTGGCGTCGGTCGTGGCGTGAAACAGTCAAGTAAGTGTGTGAGCAGGCTGGCCCAGACAGAAGGGCCGTGGTGAGAAATAAGGAGGCTCGAGGCAGCCAGACAAACAGATAAGACAGCTAAGAGGCCGCAGGGAAGGAAACAAGGAACAAGCGGAGAGAGAGGAGCGAGAGAGAGCGAGGGGAGCGTGGAGTGCCCGCCGCCAGGCGGGGGGGGGTTTAATAAAAGAGCGCAGAGGGGGGTAGCGCGAACACGAGTGATTTCATTGGCTGGCGAGAGAACTTAAAATTATCGATCGTGCCAATTTTATACGGTGGCGAGAGAGGATAGCAAAATATACAATGAATTATAAATTGCCACAAAATCGTTGGGCACTACTACAAGTAAACGTCGCAATAAACGAATGGAAAAGTTTAGTTGAAGCGGTGAAACTGAAGGGTTGAATGACTATGGAAAACCAGCAGTCCAACGGCCCTTTTCGGGACCACCTTAAACTGACAACGTCACAGACTTATTATTCATTTAAATGCATAAAAACAATTTTAATACTTTTTATCACATTGACAACATACTTTTTAGCTATTATACAAAATAGAAATCACATGATATAGCTACTTATCAATAGTGACTTGCACTAGCATAAGTTGCATTACTTACCAATTATTATTTTTGCAGATTCATTTGGTGGCCTTCCCATTTGCTTCTGCTTGATTTCCCAAGTAAATTGCTTGCCAAATTGAGCACAAAATTTATTGTAACAATCTGTATAAACAGACTCAGTGTCTAAAAGGCAAATTAAAATTAATTAGGCTTAGGTTCTATATTTTAGTAGGTATAATTCTTGAATTTGAATCTGAAATGGAAGAAACAGTATGCAGATAGAAAATTAGCTTAATCTAAGCTTTTAATACAATAGTGTTTTATTTACCAATTAGAAGTCCATCCATGTCAAAAATTGCATGGGTAATAGATGAGCTATTAGTTGTCATGTTGATCTTCCTGCCCACAAGATTATTATGCTTAAATTATAAAAAAATTACTTATTAATTAACCAAAAATAAACCAATGAGCAATGAGTAAATAACAGACGATACGTAGCCAACATGTACTAGTGCTATATTAGTGCTATAGCTTCTAACCAAAATTCGTGAGCTTATATATACCATATCATACAAATTGTTAGTTTCTTGGAATGACAGCATTTCAGAAGTTATCAACTTTTAGCAGCCGTTAAACTCAGCACAAATTAGAGAAAAAAGGCATTAAAATATTGCAATATATTTTCTGCGGTTCTGACGTTAGCAATACATTAGTAAATATTCTATGATAAAACAGGCATGCTTTTGATTTAAACAAGTATTGTCTTTATTTCGAAGACTTCGTTCTAAACCTTGGACACGTTTGGCGTGCTTGCAAAGTTATTTATTGGTTGTTGAATCTTTGAATTTTATAATTATTGCTTCTGTAACTGTATGAAATATTTCTGGACACGATTCTGTTTAACTTAGATTGAATCCTCAATTTAAGCTAGTTTTGAACGGTCTTTGTTGCTAGCTGGGTTTTTTTAGGCCATACGGTAGCCACGTCCGGCTACCCAAAAAAGCCATTGGCAACTGGATTTGTGGCATCAGAGGCCAATCTGGCAACCAACTTGAACCAAGGCAGTTGCCAATGATAAAACAGTCTGTCACATTTTATTACTGCTAAGATTGGCTTGACTGAAAACCTGAAGCCTGAGCTGATTCGAGCATATTATTTTTTCGTCAATGCGTGAAAATTGTTGCAAAAACAACTTTATAAAGTGGGACACTGAAATAGGTCAGTTGTCAGTTGGCAACTGAGGATGGCAATTAGCAACTAGATTTTGAGCTCCAGTTGCCATTTGGCAACTAGATTTCGGACGAAAAAAACCTAGGTTTGCTAGTAGCCATGCTGCATGCGTTTAATAATTATGCATGTAAATGAAAGCGTATGGTTTCAAAATTCTGAATTTTTTATTGTACTCTTCGGCTAGATTAATTTTACTCTTTGGAATTTTTATTCACATTCTGGTTTGTGTAATGCAGGCTTCCCAAACTCAGCGACAACAACTTGCAAGTACATGTACATTAGAGTAAGCAGTACAGCATCTCGACATTTACATGTACATGCAATGTAGTTACGTGTATCTACTGTCTACTTGTGCCAGTAGTTACGACTTTATAGCTCAGATAAAATGAGAAAGTTCATTAAAGCTGTGTGCATATACTGATCGTGTATTTGCCTTTTCCTTTTAATATTCTAGGAAAGTTTCTTCCGATTGCTACAATAATGGGGCATCATCGCAGAATCGCTACAGGGAATGCTTTCAGCTTGACGGCTCTCTTACATTTGGCTGGAAATAACTTTAGCTCGAGAGGGAAGTTTTTTCTTGTCTCAACAAAATAAAAGACTGCATGAGCTACAGATCTAGAAGGGCTTCGCTGTGCTCCCCACGTCAATAGAAATTGACAAACTCTCGCGTTAACCTGCAGCATCGGCTTTGTTGTTCAACTGAAACGGTTGCCTCGGGGATCCACGATGGGAGACGCTTATGGGGTTTGTCTGCCTTACCTTCTCCTAAACAGTCGATAGTTTCCGCGTCTCGGTCGAATGGTTTTGCTGAATAGGCGACTCTTGAATACCCCAAGATAGATAGCTCCCATCTAAACAATGGAACCAACTCCAGAAGCCCGTCACAATAGCGCAGAGGCTGGAAAGCAGGAAGCTGGAGATGAGGGGGCAGGAACAAAGGACAAGCCTTCGCCCAGCGCCAAAGCCTCTTAACCACTTCAATATTTTTACAGAGACTCACTGAAGCAGTTTCACCGCCCTGTGATTCCTTCTCATTATCAACAAGCAGCTGCACGCTTGCTCCCGAGCACTGCAGAAGGGAAGTTTTGCCACTGCTGGGCCAGGAATTCGGTGCTTAGCGAATTCATAAAATCTGTGAGCAGAACATCATTGCCTGAATCATGAAATCTTTTGCATCATTAATAATTATTGAAACCAATTCGGTGAACGTTTTATGACGAAAATTCAGTGAAGTGTTTTGATATCGAGACCAAATACCCAGCTATGCGACTTCTTGGCTCTACACCTTACCCAAAAACCTTCTTCCCCTTGCAGTCTCTGCCAGTCTCTCCCCTGCTCCCAGCCATGAGGAGCAATTTCTGGAGTTTAGCTGAAAGCTTTACCAAGTCTCCAAGGCAACCAAGACAGAGCGCTGTCTTCAAGTGGCGAGTGCAGGAGCTCGTCAGCCAATCAGACAACGGCTGCTCTTTTCACATTTAAGAAGCATTCTGAGCCCCGGCTCTTCCCCGCTTTCCTCTCTTCCGGCAGTTTTATCGGCAACAGCGCAGCTGCAGGACTACGACAAGTTTAGAAAAAATGCTGCAGCTGCTCTTGCTGCTCCTGACGGCTCTGCTGTCACTTATAGAAGTGGGCTCTGCGACGGCATGCCACACTTCGGTCTACTGTCCGAGCGATTCCGATTTCTGCCACAATTTCCAGTTTGAAACCGCGGGATGCACCGTGCACCCGGGCTACAGCATTCCGAACCGAACTAGCGACATCGATATGCTCCGATCGAATCCCGGACTAATACCGTCTGGGTAAGAAATAAATGCTCATGAGCCATATGAGCATTTGACCAAGTAGTAGAAACTTGGTTTCTAAGAAACTGTGGGAACCCTGGGAGCGACTAGCAGTGATTAAATTCTGCCCATTTCACTGACTCCTGAGGGCACACAAGCTCTTCAAACACAGGCATGTACACTCTCTGTGTGCCTTGGGTGTGAATCTCAGGATAACCCCCTCGCCAAATTTTGGTTCACAAGCCCCAAGTGAATGCAACCAGGGGACCAGGAATCAAACCAGGGGTCGCGCGGCGCGAGAGTCATGCGTTTACTATCTTTATCAGAAATACTCCTTGATTTTTTTTAAGCTTTGTAAATTACTATACATATACTAAATTAGTTCTTGGTTTCCCAGTCGTCCTTTCGCAACTGTTTTGCATAAACCTATTAAAAACTCTGCTTGCAGAAGCGGAACATACTTCACTGGCGCCGTGTCCGCTGCGTCGAGCTCGTATGGCACAGGCCAAGTCCCCCTCTGCTGGGGCCGCAACAGCTCCAACAGGGCCTTTTCCATCGTGATTTACGACACGAATGGTAACTCGCTAGTCAGCGTCACCCGGGATTTGAATAGCCTGCAGTACAGTTTGACTCATCAAAACGAGTCGCTGGGGGCCGTGTGCGAGATTCGAATCGATCTGAACTACAGCAATGTTGACAGTGAGTATAAATTATATCTTACAGTACCATATGCTGATATTAAATCAAATATTGCTTTACATCTTTAAAGTCTCCCTCGCTACACTCGCATAAAATTTACTGGTAGACAAAATGCATCTCGGGTGCCTTCAGTATGCTCTCTCTATTCCTTCATCCATGCTATGGAGAATCTGATTTTTCTTGACCTAATTTTGTCTATGGCGAAAACCCAATTCAGCGCTGTGCGTTTTCTAGAGGGCAGGCTAAATGCACTTAGCAAAACGACAGAGATGCACACCTAAATCCAGTGCATTTCTAAGAAAATCTAGTTTACGCGTACCATCCCCTCTGCCTCAGTTGTCCATGCAAGTGTGAAACATAGCTTTGATACAGGAGAGAGGGATAAAAAGGAGAAGAGAAGAGAGATGAAATAGAAGAGGAGAGGAGAGGAGAGGAGAGGAGAGGAGAGGAGAGGAGAAGAGAGGAGAGGAGAGGAGAGGAGAGGAGAGGAGGAAAGAGGAGAGGAGAGGTGAGGAGAGGAGAGGAGAGGAGAGGAGAGGAGAGGAGAGGAGAGGAGAGGAGAAGAGAGGAGAGGAGAGGAGAGGAGAAGAGAGGAGAGGAGAAGAGAAGAGAGGAGAGGAGAGGAGAGGAGAAGAGAGGAGAGGAGAGGAGAGGAGAGGAGAGGAGAGGAGAGGAGAGGAATAGGAGAGGAATAGGAGGGGAGAGAAGAGGAGAGGAAGAAGAAATGAGAGGAGAGGAGACGAAAGGATAGGAGAGGAGGGAGAGGAGAGGAGAGGAGAGAATAGGAGAGTAGAGGAAGAGAGAAGAAGAGGATAGGATAGGAGAGGAGATAGGAGAGAATTCGCCAAGATTTAATCTTTTCAGCAAACAAATACACCATAGAGACGGAAGCTGCGGAATTTTCGAAGTAAATTATTTTTTCGAGAAATAACTTTGCTAGAAAAATATTTGAACCAACCTCACTTTTCAGGGGACAATTTTCAGTAGCATAATCAGGACCAGTTTATCCAGGATTCACTTCTAGAATTATTCTGACAGAAATTGGAAACCTTCATAGCCTAGTATTTGTTCCGTTAATACAAGGTGCAAAAACGTCATCAGCCATGTTGCAAGCTCAACTGCAGGGGTTTCCTAATGCCTTCATCGGTTGACAAACGTGCCACTGAATCCTTCCGGCCCCCTGACTAAAACATGCATTTTACGACACAATTTGATCTTCGCTTTAATTACGCTCGTACACTGGTGTCACCCGCTGTAAAAATGAAAGCAAGAAGGGGCTTATTTGATCACAATGAGACATTTTAATTTTGTAATTTTATCCAAATTCAACCTAATAGTTGACTGTCGAACAGCAAAGCTAGCCAGCCACTGTGTGCTTTACCTGAGGCTAACTCGCAAAATATGTTAGAATTCTGCTCCCTATCAATTTTCTTGTCCCTAGGGACTCTGAATCAACCCACAGAATTGAGGACAGTACTTCATCTTTGAGTCTCTCCAATATATGTCCCAGAGTGATTACCAACTAAAAATGGCACAAGACGGGTTCTCAAGGTCTTCTTACCCTTCTGCCAGCTGGTCTTAGTAACAAACTTGGACAGTTTCAAGTTCCACGGAACGTTTTTGTAGAGATCCGCTACTGGCTACTCGCTAATGCGCTTGCGATCTCCCATAATGCATTTCAGTGACTTGCTACACGGAGATCAACAAGTGCTTCTTTCTGTCGACGGACGCGCACCCATTCTTTGATCACGCGAACGACGCCTGCGGCGGCGTGCCGATGGCCGCTGTGGCCGGTGCGAAATCTTCAATTGAAGAGGCGCAGCTTCTGTAAGTGCATGAGAATGCCTTGCATAAGTAATAAGCAGAAAATGCAGAAGCTGATGTTTTTTATAAAATATAAATGCTACCTCAGCAATGCGGATAGCATAGGAACGGAGGCCTAAGCGACTGCAATCGATAACTTGTCGATAAGTCGACTAGAAATGCCGAGACATTCAAAGACAAGTTCTCGAATGTAGTCGGTTTGGTTAGGAGCTTAAAAATTAAAATTGCAAATAAAGTACTGTGACCGCAGTGTAACTGGGCCTGATCTGATATCAGCACTGTGACCGCAGTGTCACTGGGATAAATCCGATATTAGCACTATGACCGCAGTGTCACTGGGACGGATCCGATATTAGCACTGTGACCGCAGTGTCACTGGGACGGATCCGATATTAGCACTGTGACCGCAGTGTCACTGGGACGGATCCGATATTAGCACTGTGACCGCAGTGTCACTGGGACGGATCCGATATTAGCACTGTGACCGCAGTGTCACTGGGACGGATCCGATATTAGCACTGTGACCGCAGTGTCACTGGGACGGATCCGATATTAGCACTGTGACCGCAGTGTCACTGGGACGGATCCGATATTAGCACTGTGACCGCAGTGTCACTGGGCCTGATCCCATATTAGCACTGTGACCGCAGTGTCACTGGGCCTGATCCCATATTAGCACTGTGACCGCAGTGTCACTGGGCCTGATCCCATATTAGCACTGTGACCGCAGTGTCACTGGGCCTGATCCCATATTAGCACTGTGACCGCAGTGTCACTGGGCCTGATCCCATATTAGCACTGTGACCGCAGTGTCACTGGGCCTGATCCCATATTAGCACTGTGACCGCAGTGTCACTGGGCCTGATCCTATATTAGCACTGTGCCTTTTTCAATTTTCAGCGAATATCTGAACTACAAGCTGAAATTTTTCTCGAGCTATCAATTCTACATCGACGCAGCCGTCTGCTCCGAGCCGTACCGGTTCGCGGCCACCGGGGAGGTGCTTGACATTGTGGAGCGCTGGAGTCCGCCTCAGACCGTGCGCAACCAGTCCGCCCAGGCCTGTGCCTTCATTGGATCGGGAGGCGCGCTGAGCTGGCAGCTGTGCGAGGAACAGTCTGCCCTCACTGACAATGTCTACCATATGACAGTTGGTAAGGCTGCTGGGCAATGAGCTTTTTGCCGAACAACGAAACTTAAAGAGGGTTTTAGACAGCAATTGTACACTGAAATCTTCAGGGATTGTCTCCATAGAGTTGATGGAGCATCCTACATGTAGCTACAGTCCGTTCTTTTTAGTCAATATTTTATAAAGATAAAGTTGAACAACATTGAAACTCGGTTAGTCATTGGTTAGTTCACGGAAGTTGGTCTGAAACTTGTCCTGTGATTCACACCCCATGTCGAGTGTGAACCCTCTTGCAAAGTGTGGGCTTGACTGACAATGAGAAAGTCAGGGTTAATGTACACCCTGTCTGCTTGTGTGTCTTTATAACGCATCAGTTTGTAACGCGAAGACATCTGCCCTATTGGATTTTTGCGGACGTTTAGCAGCACTCGTGCGCATTATCCCACACACAGCCGCAACATCCAGCAGCGACATGTGCCAGGGCAACTACTGCACCAACTTCTGGCCAGTCGGTGCTGGCGCCGACTTCGCCACGGCCGCGAACCGGTGCAGCACTGGCGGCAGCCTGCCGCAGAAGGACAGCCTGACGGAGCTGCTCTCGGAGGCCGCCCTGCTGCCCAATGGCTCATGGTCAACCACTTGGAGTCGGTGAGTTAAACCAGCAATTTGAGCTTAACCGAGTCCAAGCTAAGTCTAACTCTGGGATATTTCCTTCCAGAACTTATTTTGTCGGCATCCACAAAGACGCAGCCGCGCACAGGAAATTCTACTTCAATGATAGTTCGCTTGATACCGAGGTGAATGTCACCTACAATGCATCGGATCCGAATGTCGCAAGGCAGCACTGCGTGTACTATGACTTCTTAAATGGGATTTTTGTAGCCACTGATTGCAGCTCGACCGAAGAGTATTGCGTATTCTGTTCCCAACCTGGTCAAGCTGCAACTCTTGCTTCTGATAGTAACACTTTTATGAGCGCCACTACTGGGTGCAGCACAGGAACTCTAGCCGGTGAGAATATCAGCCAAGCAACAGGTTCAGGTTGCCCTAAAAAAAAAGCCTGGGTAAACGCATTCGAGTACCAGCCATGGCGCTGGGCCGACGGCAGTTTCCTGTACAACTCACCCAGCGATCCGGTGGCGAGTCAGCTCGCCGATCTGCTGCTTCGCCAATTGAACGTTGAGTACAACAAAAGTCAGTGCGCGTATTTGACAATTGAACCGGAGAATGCTCGCGCTATGAAACTCGAGGTTTCCGACTGTTCGACCAAAGCTGCTATTGTCTGCCAGTACAGTAAGTGGAGCGTTGAATAATAATCATAAGTCAAATCAATCAACGAAGAATTGAATTTTCTGAATAAACCAATCAACCATAAATCCTTTATTTATCAATTAGATCGATTCTACAAGAAGATCAATCTAATGATTTAAGCTAAATTTTTAAGAGAAATCTGTAGCCAACAGCGAGGATGCCAAATTAGATATTTGGTTCAATCAGTTTTGACTGATACAGAAAATTAAATAAATAATTGATTCATTCATTTATTGATTGATTAGATAGATAGATAGATAGATAGATAGATAGATAGATAGATAGATAGATAGATAGATAGATAGATAGATAGATAGATAGATAGATAGATAGATAGATAGATAGATAGATAGATAGATAGATAGATAGATAGATAGATAGATAGATAGATAGATAGATAGATAGATAGATAGATAGATAGATAGATAGATAGATAGATAGATAGATAGATAGATAGATAGATAGATAGATAGATTGATTGATTGATTGATTGATTGATTGATTGATTGATTGATTGATTGATTGATTGATTGATTGATTGATTGATTGATTGATTGATTGATCGATAGATTGATTGATTCATAGATTGATTGATTGATTGATTGATTGATTGATTGATTGACTGATTAGTTGGTCTATTGATTGATTGATTGATTCATTCATTAACTGATTGACGGATTGATTGACTGAGTGGTGTCTAATCAATCAAACAAACTTCCAGACAAGACCAGCTGCGACAACCCTCCAGCCTACAGTCTGGGCTATCTCAGCAGCACGGTGACGTATAACTCAAGCGACTACATCGTGGACTTGTTCAACGGCAGCTGTGAGTCTGCCACCAATCAGAATTTCGCACCAAACTCAGCCGCCTTCTACACCTGCAACAGCATCAACTGCACCTTCCTAGGAAACGAGAGCACCCTGCTGAAGTCCCAGTGCCGCCAGGGCGCCAGCGGCCTGAGCTGGTCGGCGCTCTCTAACGCTGCGCTGTGCCGCGGCCTCCGATGCGACGCCAATCAAATTGTGGACTTCAACTCTACACACAACCTGGCCTATTTAGTTGCCTACGAGAATTCCTCATCGGAAATCATCAACTATTTCTCGCCATATGTTACTAACAGTAGCCAGCTGGTGCTGACCTGCAAGCCTGGCGCCCTGCTGACAAAATTCGATGAAAATTTGCATCCTGGCAGTGCGATTAGCAACGAGATAACCTGCCAAGAGTCCGAATGGATGTACTCGGTAGCAACCTTTGCCAACTCGACCAGTGTGCAGGTGTGCGATGAGAAGTCGGACGGGCGAACCAAGCTGCTCAGGTGCGAGCCGATAAAGTGCAACACGTCCGACTTTAAATCATTCACAGACGTGCTGGGGCAGCCCATCCCGCGAAGCTACCTGAACCAGGATGAGAGCATCGATGCGACCTGTGTCAAAGCACCGAGGCCCGGCTATTTCAACATCCACCCAACCATTAGCATCGCGTGCAAGCTGTGGGCGAACTACAGTTATCAATATGAGATTATAAACGCTTTCAATCTATCTAGTGCTGTCAATGTGAGCAGCATGAATCAGCTGAAGGATGAGCTGATTGGCGTGTGCAACTCCACAGAGTTCGCCCAGTGTCCAAGAAACCAAACCTGGATGAATATGATTGGCCTTGAGATCCTGGAAGATTTGCCGTCCCAATGGTCGAGCAGCATCGAAAATCCGCAGTTCTTGGCACCCAACGCCAGCGTCAAAGTGCGGTGCCTCCATCCCTGGGCAGCTGGTCGTTACGCAGTAGGCCTGGAGCGGACAGGGATTCTTCGTTGTCCGATTTCCACTGAAAAATCGCTCGTTTGGGATGGACCAGAGTTGAATTGCAGTCTTAAAGTTTGTCCAGCGGTTTCTGACCAGCTTCCGCCATGGTCCATAGCAACAGCGATGAAAACGAACCAGTCAGCGGAGTGGTTGCCCTTCTTAAACGCAAGCGTCTACCCGCCCGGAAGCCAGGTGATGGTCAACTGTTCCGCTTACACTAACGAGTTGGTGTCTGAGACAATCTTCTGCAACGATTCTGGCTCCTGGCTACTGATGCAGAACAGCTCGGGCGCAGGCGACCCGGAATTCGGAGAGCACATCAAGTGCATTCAGTACTCGCCGTGTCCAAGAAACGAATCGAGGCTCAACGCATCAGGCCTAGAAATATTACGTGAGGAATGGTCCGAATGGTCCAACGTCACTGACAACCAGCAGTACTTGGCGCCAAACGCCAGCCTCATAGTGCGTTGCCGCTTCCCGAGATCTTCCGGTTATTACTGGGCCGGTCTGGAGCAGACAGGCACCCTCTACTGCCCCCTGACCAGCACTAGAAACAAACTTGAATGGAAATATGCAGCACTAGACTGCAACTACAGGGTCTGCGAGTCGGTGTTTGACCAGTTCCCGCCGCTGTCGACTCCCCGGGGGATGAGGACGAACATGTCTGACGAGTGGCTGCCGTTCTACAACGCAAGCTTCTATCCACCCGGCAGCCAGGTGTTGGTGAACTGCACAACCATTCAGCATTTGTCTCAGATTATTATTTGCAACGACACCGGGAATTGGGTGCCGGTGCAGCTCAGCAAAGTAGGAGACAACTTTAGCCTCTGTTTTGGAGAGCAAATAAGCTGCTCTCTCACTCCTTGTCCCAGAAATGAGTCTTGGTGGAGCGACTCAACTCTACAAATACTCGAAGAGGAGAGTTCCCAGTGGTCCAACAGCACTGACAGCCTGCGATTCCTCGCTCCCAACGCCAGCATCAAAGTTAGCTGTCGCCTTCCATGGACTGCCGGTCTGTACTCGGCTGGTTTGGAGCAGACTGGCACACTTCGCTGTCCATTGTCAACGGCCACAACTAACCGACTAACCTGGGAGGATTCTGCGCTGAGCTGCAGTGACAGGGTCTGCCCGCCAGTTTTTGACCAGCTCCCGCAGTTTTCCGTTGCCACGGGGCTCAAACTGAACCAGTCTGCTGAGTGGCAGCCCTACTTCAACTCCAGCATCTACCCGCCAGGTAGCCAGGTTATGGTCAACTGCACAACTGACGAGCAGGTGTCCGAGATCATCTTCTGCAACAGCACGGGCGATTGGGTGCCGATGCAGTTCAGCCAGGAGGACAATGGCAATTTAAGCCTCTGTATTGGGAAGCACATCAACTGCTTATTGACAACGGAACCGCCGGACACGACATTCGACCCGCCAGACACGACATCCGACCCGCCAGACACGACATCCGACCCGCCAGACACGACATCCGACCCGCCAGACACGACATCCAGCCCGCCAGACACGACATCCAGCCCGCCAGAGACGGTCATCAGCACTCTGGTCTCCGAAGTCGAAACCATCGCTGACGGCACCATCACTAGGAATGAGACGACCATCACGGAGACGCAGAACTCCGCCTCCGTGGAGTTGGTCAGCACCACGGACTCGTATTCCACGATTTTCAATCCGATCACTCAATCGGCGACGTCAGAGAGCTCCAACACGATCTGGTCTGGTAAGTGCATGACGGATATTCGATCCTCTCTTCGCTATTAATCTGTTTTCGGAGTAATTTTTTCATGCCAAGCTTTATAAAAGACGCGCGTAATTTCCTGGCCGCAAAGAAGACTTCATCCCATTATTTTGGTAAGTTTTTTAACGTAATGACGTATTGCATTTGAAAATGTATCTTAAATCTTTGTACAAAACTTCGACCAAAATATCCGGTAGAATCACACTCAACCAGGTAAGATGATTGGTAAGCTGGTAAAGTACATTAAACAATGTAACAGAGTCAACCTTGTATCTTGAGCAGAAACTCCTATTTGAATATTCTCTGTTCCTAGTGCCTAAATAAATTGAAAGTGTTATGCCTTTGTTTTAATTCGAATTTAGAACCTTTGTTTTCATTCATTTATTTCTATGCTGTTTCTCTGAGTAGTGCTGTAAGTTGTTTTAAAAACTTGCGCTTATTCAGAACCATGGACAGATGAAGTACTAAGTGGAAAGACGGTACACTTGGCTTTCTTAGAAATGAGCCAGTAAAGAACGTCGATTGTATATTTTAGTCGCATCGCTGCAGTAGTGAATTTAGCATTCTTTTGAGGAATTGCATTTCTCTCGACGCAATTTGTCTATGGAAAAAACCCAATCAGCCCTGTGCGTTCTCAAGAGCCATTACTAAAGACCCTTATTAATTGTAACAAAAAATTTTGCTGCTCACGGAATCGAACCAACGCCATACCCACTAAGCTGCTCCGAGAGCTAATTAAAATCAAATACTATAGTAATATAACTTATAAATCAGTTAAAAGTTATCAATATAAATATTTCAGTATATATTTCTGTGTAAGGCAAAGGTGCTACATCATGGCCGAGCTCATCATGCGCTGCAGACAAAAAATTAAAAAATTGAAATCAGAGAACCGCCAGGAAATCACAGCTAGAATTTATCGTAAGCTTGCGAAGCACAATGGAGGAGCAGGGCAGTCTTGAACCGTGTCTCGGAGCTTCACTAATTTTAAAAACTAGATTTTGAAAGGTATAACAAATCTTTTTTGTTTTACTCAACTAACAGTGCCAGGCAACTGAGCTTCGGACTGCAAAAAGGTCACAAGGCACAACATATATGTAAATATGATAACTGGTTGGCTGATAAACGATAAAATATTGATTAAGGCTTCGTTGGTTGAGTAAAAATCTGCTACGAGTACGAGTGCGCGGATTAGACAAAAGTGGAAAAGTCAAATTATTAATTACTGTGTATAACGTTATCAGCCCATCTTTTAAAATATTCATGAGCGTAAAATGAAAACAGTTTTATTGATACTCTCAGTCTAAATCTCTGAATCTCATTCTGAGTCTCTGAATCTCATTGTGAATCTCTGAATCCCATTATGAATCTCTGAACCTCATTCTGAGTCTCTGAATCTCATTGTGAATCTCTGAATCCCATTATGAATCTCTGAATTTCTATCTGAATCTTTGAATCTCAATCTGAATCCCTGAATTTCTATCTGAATCTTTGAATCTCACTCTGAATCTCTAAATCTCATTCTAAATCTCTAAATCTCATTCTGAATCTTTGAATTTCACTCTGAATCTCTAAATCTCAATCTGAATCCCTGAATTTCTATCTGAATCTTTGAATCTCATTCTGAATCTCTGAATCTCATTCTGAATCTCTGAATCTCATTCTGAATATCTGAATCTCATTATGAATCTCTAATCTCATTCTAAATCTCTTCTAAATCTCTTCTCATTCTAAATCGCTAAGTCCCATCCGGAATTCCCCCCCCCCCAGTCCGCGCCTCACAGCAGCTGGCAGGCGCGGCTCTTCTGGCCCTGCCCGGCCGGCGCGCTGAATGGCCGCTTCCTGACGCCCGGGGGGCTGTTGACTCTGCCTTGCCGCGCATCCTTCACGGGTGTCGCCGCCGTCGCAGCCGCCGCCGCCGCAGCGGAGGACGCAGCCGAGGCCGACGGCTCCGGCGACTCGACGGCTTCGTCGATGCGGCCGAGGCCAGCGACGGCCAGCTTGCGCTTGGAGCTGGACTGCTCGGCCGCCTCGGCAGCCGCCGATTCAGCAGCGACAGACGCGACGGCGCCGCTGCCGACCACCGACAGCACCTGCGCCAGCAGCTCCTCCTCCTCGTCCTCCGCAGTGTCACCAGCGTCAGCAGCAGGGACGGCCGTGGTGGCGTCCGCCAGCACGACGGTCCTCGGCTGGCTCTGGTGCTCCGGGCACAGCCAGAGGATTTTTCCTGACGGCAGGTGGCAGCGGCGTAGGCCGGCAGCGATGCCCGGGTCCCGGCGGCGCAGGTGCTGGCGCAGCGCCGCGTGCAGCTGACGCAGGTCGGCCTCGGGCCCGGCGCGCTCAGCTGCCGCGCGCAGGTGGTCGAGCAGGCGGCCGCCGGCCACGAGGTCGGCCGCGGTGTCCAGGCCGGAGCGCCGGCTGTGCCGGAGGACCAACGCCAGGCGGAGCAGCAGCGGCGCCAGGCCTCCCAGCAGCTGCAGGGCGGCATCCCGGCCGAGGCGGAGCGGCAGGCCGGCGCCTGGGGCCGCGTGCCAGCCGCCCTCGTGCTCGCAGAGCAGGCGGAACCGGAACTGGAAGCGGGGCTCGTCCTCGACGCCGTCGTCAGACAACGGCGGCTCGTCCGCGGCCGCGTCGTCGGCGAAGGCGGCCACGGCGGAGAACTCGGCCTTGTCCGGGCTGCCGGCCGGGTTGTCCTGCGGAGTGGCCGAGACGACAGGGATGATTGGTTGGGAAATTGATGGAGAGCTTGTCGGGCAGACTAAAACGGTAGATTGGGAAATAGTAGATTGGGAAATGGTAGATTGGGAAATGGTAGACTGGGAAATGGTAGACTGGGAAATGGTAGACTGGGAAATGGTAGACTGGGAAATGGTAGACTGGGAAATGGTAGACTGGGAAATGGTAGACTGGGAAATGGTAGACTGGGAAATGGTAGACTGGGAAATGGTAGACTGGGAAATGGTAGACTGGGAAATGGTAGACTGGGAAATGGTAGACTGGGAAATGGTAGACTGGGAAATGGTAGACTGGGAAATGGTAGACTGGGAAATGGTAGACTGGGAAATGGCAGAGCCTACTCACAGAGTCAGTATAGATGTCGGCCACGATGAGGCAGGGAAACTGCTCGGCCGTGTCGAGAAATCCGGAGAACTGGCGGTAGACTTTGCGCTGGGCGAGCTCGATCAGTTCCTGTAGCCATGTTTGACAGTTTTCCAATTAGGAACAGAAAAAATAACAGTTATTTATTTACTTTCTACTATAAGTAGTTTTTCGGATATCATGCCGGTTTTCAGTCAGGAGCCGCTGTGCACCCAGTGTGCATGAGTGCGTGTCTGCGTACAACATTGACGCGCTTGAGTGCTCATTTACTGTGACAGTTGTCACCGAAGCTGCGTCAGGGCGCCCCTAGCCCCCCAGAAAATCATTGTCTCTCCATCATTATCTCGTACTAGATAGGTAACCAGTCAAGAGAAAACGCATCACCTGGAACATGGCGCCACCTCCGCCCGGACTGCTCAGGCTGCTTTTGCGCCGCTTGCGGAGACTGTCCTTGCTGTCCGGCCGTTTGATGGGGTAGTACCTCTCCAGCGTCTCCGTCACCGCGCTCAGCAGAGCGTCGTAGCAGGATTCGCTGGCAGCTTGGAAGTTCACCTTTGGATGACCGAGCGACATCATGCCGATCTGCCGGGGTTGTCGGTTCGGTAGATTAGATGCTTTTCTCAATCTCACTAGACTAGATACCAATCTCACTAGACTAGATACCAATCTCACTAGACTAGATGCCAATCTCACTAGACTAGATACCAATCTCACTAGACTAGATGCCAATCTCACTAGACTAGATACCAATCTCACTAGACTAGATGCCAATCTCACTAGACTAGATACCAATCTCACTAGACTAGATACCAATCTTACTAGACTAGATACCAATCTCACTAGACTAGATACCAATCTCACTAGACTAGATACCAATCTCACTAGACTAGATACCAATCTCACTAGACTAGATGCCAATCTCACTAGACTAGATACCAATCTCACTAGACTAGATACCAATCTCACTAGACTAGATACCAATCTCACTAGACTAGATACCAATCTCACTAGACTAGATACCAATCTCACTAGACTAGATACCAATCTCACTAGACTAGATACCAATCTCACTAGACTAGATACCAATCTCACTAGACTAGATACCAATCTCACTAGACTAGATACCAATCTCACTAGACTAGATACCAATCTCACTAGACTAGATACCAATCTCACTAGACTAGATACCAATCTCACTAGACTAGATACCAATCTCACTAGACTAGATACCAATCTCACTAGACTAGATACCAATCTCACTAGACTAGATACCAATCTCACTAGACTAGATACCAATCTCACTAGACTAGATACCAATCTCACTAGACTAGATACCAATCTCACTAGACTAGATACCAATCTCACTAGACTAGATACTGTTGTGTCGTGACAAGGAGCCCGTAAAAGGGCCGTTCGTCTAACTAACCTTTTCTTACTTTTTCTTACTACTCTACTTTAAGTAATGCAGTTAATAAATAATTCGTATATTGTATTGTGAAACGTATTTTTAATCACGTGACATTTTGGCGGTTGAATTTATCGATCGTGTAACAATTTACTGTTAAATATCAAATATAAGCGCGGGTTGCCCTAAGTGGAGCTCGTACCTTTTTTTTCCGGCAAAAGTCTTACCTGCCACGTACTCGTGTTTCCCGTGATAGTCTGTTGAGACACCACAGATACCAATCTCACTAGACTAGATACCAATCTTACTAGACTAGATACCAATCTCACTAGACTAGATACCAATCTCACTAGACTAGATGCCAATCTCACTAGACTAGATACCAATCTCACTAGACTAGATACCAATCTCACTGGACTAGATACCAATCTCACTAGACTAGATACCAATCTCACTAGACTAGATACCAATCTCACTAGACTAGATACCAATCTCACTAGACTAGATACCAATCTCACTAGACTAGATACCAATCTCACTAGAATAGAGACTAATCTCACTAGACTAGATGCCAATCTCACTAGAATAGAGACTAATCTCACTAGACTAGATGCCAATCTCACTAGAATAGAGGCTAATCTCACTAGACTAGATGCCAATCTCACTAGAATAGAGGCTAATCTCACTAGACTAGATGCCAATCTCACTAGACTCGATACCAATCTCACTAGACTAGATCTCACTAGACTAGATCCTAATCTCACTAGACTAGATGCCAATCTCACTAGACTAGATGCTAATCTCACTAGACTAGATGCCAATCTCACCAGACTAGATGCTAATCTCACTAGACTAGATGCTAATCTCACTAGACTAGATATCAATATCTCTAGATTAGATACCAATCTCACCAGATTTCAAGTTCTTTAGTTTATTTATCTAAGACTGCTTTCAGAATTTATAAAAAAACATGAAACAGCGGATTCGAATTAAAGTGCATCGAATCTCACGTTAAGGAAAAATTTCACATAAGGGTCAGACCAAAGCCAAAAGCAGTCCGGCTGCTTGCGTGTGGGTGGCTGCCGGGCTGCGATGCGCTGAAAGAAGATTTATGCTAAGCTGGGCCGAGACCCCACTGCAGGGCCACCTGAACTGGGACTGAGTGAAAACCTCGTTTCATAGTTTCCACTGTCCTGGGAATCGATTTCCGCTTTCCTTCTTTCCAGCCACTTTGTATCTTATTTCACCTTTTCCTCACTCCTTTCACTTTTCACTGGCTCCTCCCTTCTCATTTCTCCTCTCACCTGTTCCTCCCTTCTCATTTCTCCTCTCACCTGTTCCTCCCTTCTCATTTCTCCCCTCACCTGTTCCTCCCTTCTCATTTCACTCTCACCTGTTCCTCCCTTCTCATTTCTCCTCTCACCTGTTCCTCCCTTCTCATTTCTCCCCTCACCTGTTCCTCCCTTCTCATTTCTCCCCTCACCTGTTCCTCCCTTCTCATTTCTCCTCTCACCTGTTCCTCCCTTCTCATTTCTCCCCTCACCTGTTCCTCCCTTCTCATTTCTCCTCTCACTTCTCCTCTCACCTGTTCCTCTCACCTGTTCCTCCCTTCTCACTTCTCCTCTCACCTGTTCCTCTCACCTGTTCCTCCCTTCTCACTTCTCCTCTCACCTGTTCCTCTCACCTGTTCCTCCCTTCTCACTTCTCCTCTCACCTGTTTCTCCCTTCTCATTTCTCCTCTCACCTGTTCCTCCCTTCTCATTTCTCCTCTCACCTGTTTCTCCCTTCTCATTTCTCCTCTCACCTGTTTCTCCCTTCTCATTTCTCCTCTCACCTGTTCCCCTCACCTGTTCCTCCCTTCTCATTTCTCCTCTCACCTGTTCCTCCCTTCTCATTTCACTCTCACCTGTTCCTCCTCCCTTCATCTCATTTCACTCTCACCTGTTTCTACCTTCATCTCATTTCTCCTCTCACCTGTTCCTTCTACCTTCATCTAATTTCACTCTTACATGTTCCTCCCTTCATCTAATTTCACTCTTACATGTTCCTCCCTTCATCTTATTTCACTCTCACCTGTTCTCCCTTCATCTCATTTCACTCTCACCTGTTTCCTCCGCTTTTCATCTCATTTTACTCTCACCTGTTTCCTCCGCTTTTCATCTCATTTTACTCTCACCTGTTTCTACCTTCATGTCATTTCTCCTCTCAGCTAAGTTTCTCACTTCATCTCTGCTCTCATCTCATACCTCAGTTCCCATTCCTTATCTCCCGTTCGAGTTCCAACTGCCCCCCCCCAGACTCCGCAGTCGCCCCCGCTCACCTCAGTGGACTCCCACAGCACGCCGGTGCCCACAACGCAGATCACCATGGGCCGGTTGAGCGTCAGGTGAGCAAAGCGATACTCCATCTGGCAGTTCTTCGATGCCACGTACTGCGATTGGGGAAAAGTTTTTGTACTTTTAGCTTCAGAAAGCATTGCGGATGATTTTGCAAGCGATATTTTTTGCGCTAATAGGGGCTGCATAAATTCACAGTGAGCTGCAGAGATTTACAGTGAGCTGCAGAGATTCACAGTGAGCTGCAGAGATTCACAGTGATCTGCAGAGATTCACAGTGAGCTGCATAAACTCACAGTGAGCTGTAGAGATTCACAGTGAGCTGCAAATATTTAGAGTTGAATAATACGCTCGTAATCAAAAGCATGCATTCTAATGCCAAAAGTCGCGAGCAGTTCTCACCTCATCGGAGAGGCAGGCCACCACCAGCTTGCAGGCCTTGAGTCCCTGGCAGAGGTCCTCAAACATGCCGTTCTCGCCCAGCCGTTCGATGTCAATCCAGCAGGAAAGGCCGCCGGCTTCCTCCAGGTGCTTCTTGAGTTTCCGGGGATCGCCAAACCCGATGGAGCGGCTGGTGGCCTTGCCGTGGCCTGCCTTGACCGCCTCCTGCGAGTTCGCCCAGCAGTAGCTGATGAACACGTCTGCGCGCCCGCTGACCCGCTGCGGGTGAGGTGCGCGATAGGTTGCGATGTGTGTGATGAGTTGTGTGAGGTGTGCGACGGGCTATGTGAGGTGTGATTGGTTGTTTGAGGTGCGCGATAGGTTGCGATGTGTGTGATGAGTTGTGTGAGGTGTGCGACGGCTATGTGAGGTGTGATTGGTTGTTTGAGGTGCGTCATGGTTTGTTTGAGGTGTGTGTGATGGGTTTTGAGGTGTGTGTGTGTGATGGGTTTTGAGGTGTGTGTGATGGGTTTTGAGGTGTGTGTGATGGGTTTTGAGGTGTGTGATGGGTTTTGAGGTGTGTGTGATGGGTTTTGAGGTGTGTGATGGGTTTTGAGGTGTGTGTGATGGGTTTTGAGGTGTGTGACGGGTTTTGAGGTGTGTGTGATGGGTTTTGAGGTGTGTGTGATGGGTTTTGAGGTGTGTGATGGGTTTTGAGGTGTGTGATGGGTTTTGAGGTGTGTGATGGGTTTTGAGGTGTGTGTGATGGGTTTTGAGGTGTGTGATGGGTTTTGAGGTGTGTGTGATGGGTTTTGAGGTGTGTGACGGGTTTTGAGGTGTGTGTGATGGGTTTTGAGGTGTGTGTGATGGGTTTTGAGGTGTGTGACGGGTTTTGAGGTGTGTGTGATGGGTTTTGAGGTGTGTGTGATGGGTTTTGAGGTGTGTGATGGGTTTTGAGGTGTGTGATGGGTTTTGAGGTGTGTGTGATGGGTTTTGAGGTGTGTGATGGGTTTTGAGGTGTGTGATGGGTTTTGAGGTGTGTGATGGGTTTTGAGGTGTGTGATGGGTTTTGAGGTGTGTGATGGGTTTTGAGGTGTGTGTGATGGGTTTTGAGGTGTGTGATGGGTTTTGAGGTGTGTGATGGGTTTTGAGGTGTGTGATGGGTTTTGAGGTGTGTGTGATGGATTTTGAGTTGTGTGATGGGTTTTGAGGTGTGTGATAGGTTTTAAGGTGTATGGTGGGTTGTGTAAGGTGTGTGTGGTGGGTTTTGAGGTGATGAGGTGATGGGTTCTGTGAGGTGTGTGATGGGTTGTGTGAGGTGTGTGATGGGTTGTGTGAGGTGTGTGATGAATTTTGAGAACTGTGTGAGGTATTGTGCGAGTCACGTACTTCATTGTGTCAGGTGCATGGACTGTAAGGTGTTATTGACTGTGCCGTTTGCAATGAACGGCATGCACAAGAAGGTGATCACGGAACTCTTACTCAGGGATTAGTTTGGATCAAGACTTAACACTTTTGAATTAGCGCACACATTATTATTCCCAAAGTCGCGAAGTCTCTCATTACCACCTAGGCTTGGGATTTCCTTCAACAAAAATGCACGGATGCGGAGCAGTGCAATTATGCCAGCAATTTCGACAGCGTCATCCGTATCTTACCGCTCGGATAAGAATCTGATTAATTAGGCGGCAAACACCTCTCCCAGGGGGTGCACTGACCCGCAGATTTTAATAACAATTGCTAGTAAAACACTGGCTTATAAAAATAAGCCAGTAATATTTTAAAAGTACATCCAGCAGTGTTGTCGAGCTTGCTCATGCTTTTATAATTAGCTCGAAGAAAGTTTGGCAGCAAAAGCGGAATCAGAACAGGCGGTCAGGCTGACGCAAATCTCCCATGAAGTTGGCGGCTCCCTTTGACCTGAGGAGAACCGCATGATTCAATCAGACAGAAAGGGCGAATTCCCTAATTTCAAGTCCTTAATCCCATCTGAGCCATAAGCCGTCCAGAGCCTTGGTACAGTGCTTCGTTCATTTTCATTAGCCTATTGTGCGTGGTGCATTATGGATGAGCTGCAAAAGCAATACGACAGTTTGATGTCAGCCTTGAGACTTCAAACAGCTTTAAAGGATTTAAAACTGGATTTTGAGCCGCTGCCAAATCCGACAGATTAAAGTGCCCAGCTGTTGTCTGGGAGCCCGGCCATTGGCTGTGAAGGACAAGCGAGCCGGGGGCGGATTGGCGGAGGCTGAGACTTCGCTGAAGTGGAGGACTAGAAAAATCCATCAGGGCGGAGAGCCGAGAAGGCCAACCAGCGGACTGCTCAGGTTCGATTCTCAGCTCCCAGTTCAGTTCAGTGAGAATCAGCTCAGCTCAGCAGCGATGCTCGCCTATGTGGCTGTCAACGGCAGCTGCCTGAACGACTCCGGCAGCTCGGAAGGCCCCGCTGGCGGCGCCGCCAACGTCTATTTGTACATCGCTTGCGTTCTGAGCTACCTGAACGCCCTGACCAACGGTTTCTCCCTCATAGTATTCATTCTGGACAAGAAAAATGTCATCATGGGCCGCCTGCTGCTGCTGCTGTCCCTGTCGGAGACTGTGCTGAACATCGGCTTCGCTGTCAACCTCACCGTCATGCTGACCGTGATGGCCGACGCCGGCCGCCAGGCCTTCGACAGCCCCCTGCGCCCGCAGATGATCACCTGCGCGTTCTTCCTGTCGTTCGCCATCGCCAACGCCTTCATCATGGTGCGCAACTGGAGTCTGGTGATGATCGCCGGCAGCCGCTGCGAGGTGGTCAGCAACCCGTTCAGCACCCGGCGTGGCCAGCTGTTCAGCCACAGGCGCAGCCAGGCCTGCTACGCCCTGACGCTCATCCTGTCGCTGCTGGTGTGCGCGCCCCGGCTGTTTGAGTTCACCTGGACAATTTGCGAGTACCCGGCTGAGAACAACTCAACCGAGACAACCGTCTACAGCCTGACAACGGCTACGCACCACATCCTGGACAAGAATCCGTCCTACAGGCACTACAAAACTCTGCTGGTGTTCCCGCTGCAGACCATCGCCCCGATATTCCTCATCAGCGGCCTGTCGCTGGTGATCATCTTCATCCTGCGCAGGCGCCGACTGCTGCAGCAGAACAGCGGCGGCAGCGCTGGAAGCGGCAGTGGCCGCGGCGGCGGCGGTGCCAGCGGCAGCGGCAGCCGCAGCCAGGACGCGGCGACCAAGACCGTCATGATTCTGATGTTCTCGTTCATCATCTGCGAGCTGCCGACCTTTCTGTTCTTCATTCTGAACCAGACCATCTTCGCCTCGATGCGAGGCTTCAACCAGATCCGCATGCACACCACCTTCTTGGCCAACATCCTGTTGAGCGCGGACAGCTTCACCAACTTCATCATCTACAGCAGCACCAGCAACACCTTCAGGGAGACGGTGAGGCAGATGCTGCACCTGCCAGACAGACGCCAGGGCCGCAGCAACAACTACAACTACAACAACAACCACCTGCAGAACAACAACTACAGCATGCTGAGCAGGGAGGCCAACGCGCTGAGGCGGGCGGAGGCCGCGGCGGCGGCCACCGCTGCCCCATCGCATATCGAGGATGCCGCTCTGGCTCCGCTGAAGTGGCACCCAGGCGGTGCTGACTGAGCCGAGCCGGAGAAGCGAATCTTGCCGAATCTGAAGTCACTGAATCTTCTGTAGCAAAAGCAGGCGTCTGAGTTGCCCTGCATTGGACAATCAAAGCAAATTTCTTAACTGTATTTGTTGTGCTCATCATTGTCAATAATAAATAGTGGATTGCTTCATCTAGCGTAGCTCCCAAGTCCGCATCGTTCCTTTTTGATTGCAAGTTTTGAAACTGATTATTATTCTTACTAGTTCACCCATTTCCCTTGTTTGATAACCGCGATTTGATCACTTTTACTATATGTTGTGCTCATTTGTCGTTTCCCGCGCGCGTCATTTGACAATAAGTTTTGTCTTTTCTGTTAAAAAAACAGCAACCATGCTCTATTCTGGTAAGAAGGCCTGACTTTAGGGTCGGCTTCCCTCATTAAAGACAGAAGATCCTTTGTACTGCGACAGCAGAAGAATACACTGCAGTGTTAATTCTCATCCTACGCCTGACGTTCTCAGATTTTTACTCGCGCTTATTACAGGCTATCGCATATCCGGACTGCCAAGCCGCAACCGCCCGAACTCTGCTAAGCTCAGCGGCTTGTTACTGCCGCTAAAAGGCTAATGAGAGCCTGCCGGGCCAGCAGGGATGCCCCAGCTGCGCCAGAGCTGTCCGACAAACATGGCTGATTTTACGAGCGCTTTTGTTTCGTCCCAGCTGAAGGATCGGTCTGAGAGGCTGCGCTAAGCTCGCCTGTCTCCGCCGTCTGGTCGGCGGATTCTCCCCGAGATTGGGGGGATTTGTGGGATTCCGGTTGCCCGCGAAGTACTATGCTGCTCATGCAAGCCTGAGGCAGCTGGCGCTGACACATAAAAAAAGCTGGCAATCTTCTGCACGCACCATTTCATAGTTGGCGAGTTGCAGTTATGCTTAGCAAAGAACATTCACAAGAGAGTCAGACGCGGCAAACACAACACACTCGCACATGGTTGCAGGAAATCAGGCAGGCAATTCAACGAGTGATCAGTTGAAATCGCCCGGCTCACCTCTCGCTTGCCGGCGCCGCTCTTCTCCCTGACGGCGGCCACCGCCTCGGCCAGCTTGGCGTCGAACTGGGCCTCGCGCTGGAAGTTGATGTACACCAGACCGGACAGGCGGGCGCCCAGCGCTGTCTGCTGCCAGTCCTTGCCGCTGCCGACCAGGCCAAGCACTAGCGGCTTCTTCAGGTGCTCAGTAGCCAGCGACAGGTACTGAGCGCAGGTTTCCGACAGCACGAACTCGTTGGATATGAGGCACAGGCAGCAGCCTGACTGCTGCAGCAGGGCCATGCTGTCCGACAGGCTGCGCTCTTCGGATGTTGCTTCGTCCGACACGCACTGCCTGCTCGGTGTCGGGGCGGCGGGGAAGCAAAATCAGCACTGGTGCTAAAAGTACACTAGTGCTGCATCGGGCTCCATGTCGCTATCTTGATGCCTATAAGAGTCTGCCACTGAGGTGTCCAACCGCATTGTTGTAAACTAGCTTGTACTTAAAAAAGCAGTCGAGGCCAGAGAGGAACGAAAGAGTCGGATTTTCCCGCGGTTGTCTTGGCGGGCTTGGAAAATGCGGGGCCTCATTTTTAATCCTGACGACAGAAAATAGCCGGTCTCGGGGATGCGGCCTGGCTACGGGTGGCTACGCCCAGCACTGATTAAAGAAGCACCTTGAATCTCTTCTACTCCAAGCTTCATTATTTCAGGCCCCGGCCACTCAGCATCCGGCCAGGGTCAGTCCATCATCGGCATCATTAGAGACTGCAGACTCTTCAACTCTGCCGCTTGCTATACTCACACAGATAAGCCGGCAGTATCTTCAACTCTGCCGCTTGCTATACTCACACAGATAAGCTGGCGGCTTCAACTCTGCCGCTTGCTATACTCACACAGATAAGCTGGCAGTATCTTCAACTCTGCCGCTTGCTATACTCACACAGATAAGCCGGCAGTATCTTCAACTCTGCCGCTTGCTATACTCACACAGATAAGCCGGCAGTATCTTCAACTCTGCCGCTTGCTATACTCACACAGATAAGCTGGCAGCTTCAACTCTGCCGCTTGCTATACTCACACACATAAGCTGGCAGCTTCAACTCTGCCGCTTGCTATACTCACACAGATAAGCCGGCAGCTTCAACTCTGCCGCTTGCTATACTCACACAGATAAGCCGGCAGCTTCAACTCTGCCGCTTGCTATACTCACACAGATAAGCCGGCAGCTTCAACTCTGCCGCTTGCTATACTCACACAGATAAGCCGGCAGTATCTTCAACTCTGCCGCTTGCTATACTCACACAGATAAGCTGGCAGCTTCAACTCTGCCGCTTGCTATACTCACACAGATAAGCCGGCAGTATCTTCAACTCTGCCGCTTGCTATACTCACACAGATAAGCCGGAAGTATCTTCAACTCTGCCGCTTGCTATACTCACACAGATAAGCCGGCAGTATCTTCAACTCTGCCGCTTGCTATACTCACACAGATAAGCCGGCAGTATCTTCAACTCTGCCGCTTGCTATACTCACACAGATAAGCCGGCAGTATCTTCAACTCTGCCGCTTGCTATACTCACACAGATAAGCCGGCAGTATCTTCAACTCTGCCGCTTGCTATACTCACACAGATAAGTTGGCAGCTTCAACTCTGCCGCTTGCTATACTCACACAGATAAGCCGGCAGTCTCCAAGCCAGCCTGGATCTTCTCTATGATGTCCCCGCCGCCGCCGCTCTTGTTGGCGCAGCAGAAGATGAGGGTGACGTCGTGCACGAGGTCCAGCCGGGCCGCTGACAGGTCGTTCACTGAGCGCTCAAAGTGCAGCTCAAAGTCGGCGGGCGATTCGGGCGGCATCACAGCTGGGAGACGGGAGTGAGGAGGGCGAGGAGGGCGAATGAGTTTAGCGTGCAACGAGGCAGAAGGTTAAACCGTTTTTGCCTCGCCCCACTTTCTACTATTCATTAAGCCTGGCTACATAAGTCCGCCTCTGCGCCGCTTCCTGAAATTGGCGATCGGCTTTCCCGTGCGTTTCCCCCAGCTGCCCCGCAGACTGTTATTAGATAGTCGCTGAGCCATGTGCCTGTCGCTTTGTGGAGCGATGCCAGGCTATTCTACATGACTGACGCATCTGAGCTGCTTGCCTTATTCAATTATGGCCTTCTATTCCCTACGGTCAGCATAATCCTGCTGAAGTTTCTGCCTGTCACTCATGGGTGTCCAGCCCCTCTGTGTGCACTGTGGACTGAGTGTCTGACGGTTGTCCAGCCCCAATGCTGAGCCTCTGTGTGCACTGTGGACTGACTGTCTGACGGTTGTCCAGCCCCAATGCTGAGTATCTGTGTGCACCGTGGACTGACTGTCTGACGGTTGTCCAGCCCCAATGCTGAGTATCTGTGTGCACTGTGGACTGAGTGTCTGACGGTTGTCCAGCCCCAATGCTGAGTATCTGTGTGCACTGTGGACTGACTGTCTGACGGTTGTCCAGCCCCAATGCTGAGCCTCTGTGTACACTGTGGACTGACTGTCTGACGGTTGTCCAGCCCCAATGCTGAGTATCTGTGTGCATTGTGGACTGACTGTCTGACGGTTGTCCAGCCCCAATGCTGAGTATCTGTGTGCACTGTGGACTGACTGTCTGACGGTTGTCCAGCCCCAATGCTGAGTATCTGTGTGCACTGTGGACTGAGTGTCTGACGGTTGTCCAGCCCCAATGCTGAGTATCTGTGTGCACTGTGGACTGACTGTCTGACGGTTGTCCAGCCCCAATGCTGAGTATCTGTGTGCACTGTGGACTGACTGTCTGACGGTTGTCCAGCCCCAATGCTGAGCCTCTGTGTGCACTGTGGACTGAGTGTCTGACGGTTGTCCAGCCCCATTGCTGAGCCTCTGTGTGCACTGTGGACTGAGTGTCTGACGGTTGTCCAGCCCCATTGCTGAGCCTCTATAAAGCTCAAATTGCAAGAGATCGGGCGGTTTTGCAACTGAATGATAATTAGTGTTTACGCATATTTGCTCTGTTGCTTGTTGCACCTGCTTGAGTTTTGATGCACCGAAAACTCCAGTTAGGATGCTTGCTTCGTTATTTCGTTCGTCGCATGATAGAAGCGCGACTGTACCTATGCAGTCCGTCTGTGCCCACTGCACAGCGCCTAGCAACTAGTGCTTGATAGCAAAGCTTTGTTAGACTTGTGGATATTTTTAAACCAGTATAGTACAAGAAAAAGTGACAAAAAAGCTCCCGGTACCTTGCAGAGTGGGAATCGGCACGCAGTGGAACATGGAATGGCACTGGAGAAACAAGGCCCGCATCTCGATGGCCCTGCGCAGCACCTGGCTGCTGAACATGGCCGGCTCTTGGATTTTCTGAAATTAAAAAAGCACACAGGTTGATCAGTTTAACCCAAGCGTGCCGGCATGCTACGGCATTCGCTCACCTGTCTGACGCAGTCAATGCACGGCACCTCGTACACGTAGGAGACCCCGCCGAACGCCTCGGCGATGAGGCCTTCAAACACTTCGTGTATCAGCATCAGCATGTTCTCGGGAGATGAGCCCTGCACCTTCACTATCACTGTGCGTTCCCTGTGAAATGAAAAACGGGCGATGAGGGAAAATATTTTTGATAATTTTCTCTCGCAACAAAAAGGCAGCAGGCTGGTATTGGGCACCCAGACGCACCCCTTCTTGACCATGAGGGCCCGGTGGTCGCCCTTGCACAGCAGGGATCCCCGCTGCCAGATCACCAGGTCGTCGGAGAACTGGCACAATCGCACCTGGGCCCTGTTGAACAGACCAGCCGGCAGGTAGTCGAAGGTGTACTTCATCTTGGCCTCCTGGATGTCGCCGAGCGCGGTGACGTCGTCCCAATCGAACTGGGGCTTCTTCTGCGGCAGAAGGCAGGGCACAACGCTGACACCGGAGTCGGTGAGCGGGAAAGTCAAGTCGAAAGTCTCCGTCAGGGTGAGGAGCCAATCGTGGAGCTGGGCCGGGTAGTCCTTCCAGATAGTGTGGATGTCTTCGTGCTTGAACCGGCCCTCCTGCGGGTTGGTGTAGGTGTAGGTGTAGGTTGGATCCCCGTACCCGGCCAGGCATTGACGCGCTTGTATGTCCTCATTGCTGTAGCCTAGAGGTTAGAGCGTCGGACTCGCAACTAGAAGGTTGGGGGTTCGATTCCCGATCCCATTGGAACAATTTGTGTCCTTGAGCAAGACACTTTTACTCTGCATTGCTTCAGTTCACCCAACTGTAAAATGGGTGCCAGCATTACATAAGGTGTGTGCGGCAACCCCCAGTCCTTTGACTGAACAACCGTATGCAGCTTTCAGATGCGCCGCGCAATAGCTGCGGCTGAGCTGTCGGTTGCACATCTGGCCCAATTGGGCCAGCTCATTTCTCGCCTGTAGTGGGAAGATGTTACCAAAGGCGAAACGCACTTTTCTCCACTGATATTCCAATACTGTTTGAATAAGGGAGAGAATTGGAGAATTCGCTTGGAGTGGCGCTTTTCGCGTCAATTCAAACGCAGTCTTCTGAGTTCAGAAATCCGGAGAACGGATATGACAGGAGAAAGGGGCTTGGGGGGAGAAGGGCGCCGCTTCCTTGAGTCTAACCTGGAATCAACATCAGGCCAGCTGCTTGAAATTCCAAAACCAAAGCGCTTACGGGACTAAAAAGGCAGGGAGGGCACGGATGAGGGAAGTGAAATGAGAGGAGAAAGTCCGGAGGTTTGTTTGACATCCAGTTGGGGAGCCCGCGCTGCTCCCTGTTCCCACGGTCGCCGCTCCCAGACTCAATTTCCTCTATGCTGAACAGGTGCCTCAAGACCGCCCCAACTTATAGAAGTTCGATCCCATGAACAAAATGCTTTTCGTGAAATTCACAGTATTTACGTACACGCCCGACCATCAGACAATCAGGGCCGCTGTGCATCCTGAGTGAGTGTCAACAGCTACTCGACTTTGTGCTCAATGGTCAACAGCTACTCGGTTTTGTGCTCAATGGTCAACAGCTACTCGGTTTTGTGCTCAATGGTCAACAGCTACTCGACTTTGTGCTCAATGGTCAACAGCTACTCGGTTTTGTGCTCAATGGTCAACAGCTACTCGACTTTGTGCTCAATGGTCAACAGCTACTCGACTTTGTGCTCAATGGTCAACAGCTACTCGGTTTTGTGCTCAATGGTCAACAGCTACTCGACTTTGTGCTCAATGGTCAACAGCTACTCGACTTTGTGCTCAATGGTCAACAGCTACTCGACTTTGTGCTCAATGGACAACAGCTACTCGGTTTTGTGCTCAATGGTCAACAGCTACTCGACTTTGTGCTCAATGGACAACAGCTACTCGGTTTTGTGCTCAAGGCTCAACAGCTACTCGGTTTTGTGCTCAATGGTCAACAGCTACTCGACTTTGTGCTCAAGGCTCAACAGCTACTCGACTTTGTGCTCAATGGTCAACAGCTACTCGGTTTTGTGCTCAGTGGCCAACGACTACTCTTTCCCTTGATTTGTGGCAGGCCTCATCTTCCCCCCCCCACCCCATTGAAGATACGCGCACCAGCCTACCTTGATCACGTGATTGTGCACGGTGACAACGCAAGCCATCACGTCCACCAGCCACTGCGGATTGATGATGACAATGTCGTACAGCAAGTCAGAGTCGAAGTGCTGCAGACTGCCCATGTCGTGAAGAAACTGCACAGCTTGCGGCACCTGCCGGAATTGGAAGAATTAATCCCGCTATCAATCCCACTGTTAATCCTGCTGTTAATCCTGCTGTTAATACCGCTGTTAATCCTGCTGCTAACCCTGCTGTTAATCCTGCTGCTAACCCTGCTGTTAATCCTGCTGCTAATCCTGCTGTTAATCCTGCTGCTAACCCTGCTGTTAATCCTGCTGTTAATCCGGCTGTTAATCCGGCTGTTAATCCTGCTGCTAATCCTGCTGCTAACCCTGCTGTTAATCCTGCTGTTAATCCGGCTGTTAATCCGGCTGTTAATCCTGCTGCTAATCCTGCTGTTAATCCTGCTGCTAACCCTGCTGTTAATCCTGCTGTTAATCCTGCTGTTAATCCTGCTGCTAACCCTGCTGTTAATCCTGCTGCTAACCTTGCTGTTAATCCTGCTGCTAACCCTGCTGTTAATCCTGCTGCTAACCCTGCTGTTAATCCTGCTGCTAATCCTGCTGTTAATCCTGCTGCTAACCCTGCTGTTAATCCTGCTGCTAACCCTGCTGTTAATCCTGCTGCTAACCCTGCTGTTAATCCTGCTGCTAATCCGGCTGTTAATCCTGCTGCTAATTCCGCTGTTAATCCTGCTGTTAATCCGGCTGTTAATACCGCTGTTAATCCTGCTGCTAATTCCGCTGTTAATCCTGCTGTTAATCCTGCTGTTAATACCGCTGTTAATCCTGCTGCTAACCCTGCTGTTAATCCTGCTGCTAATCCTGCTGTTAATCCTGCTGCTAATTCCGCAGTTCAAGCAAGCATAAAATTGCACCTCTTCGCCGTAAATTCCAGTCTTCTTGCCAAGCTGCATCACTTCGCTCCACTTGAGCAGACTGTTCGAGCTCCGGTTGCTGAAGGATGAAAAATGTGTGCTTTTCATTCGGAGGACATGACGGTCAGAAATAGCACTCGCCAATTAGCCACTTACCTGATAATCGCCTTCTCAAAGTTAAGCCAAGCCTCTGGCACGTGCTCGCCAATGTATGGCTGGCTCAGGGTTGTCTCCAGAATCTGCTTGAGCAGCTGCTCAACTCCCTGTTAATAAGCGGATTAAGTCGCGAATTTGAAAGAATCGAATTTCGCGTATTTTGTCCACAACTATCTAATTGCCCGAGGTCAGTTTTCGTTCGCCGACTCTCGAAAGACTTTGAACTCCTGAGCTATCGCTCTGGGGCGTCTGTCTGGGCCTGTCCGCTCCCCTGCCCTCCTGGCGGACCCCGCGATTGCCCCCCCCCCGAAACCCGAGCGGCACATTTGCAATTCCGCCGCGCAAATATTTGCCTTCATCAAAGAGCCGATTACAATCTCGCTGCCTCCAGGGATTCAGAGGAGAGTTTCTCTCTCTTTCTCTCTCTCTCTCTCTCTCTCTCTGAGTCGGTCCGGCTCAAATCTTCATCGCCAGCTCCAGTTTTATCCTCACAACGACTGTCTGGGCCGTAGCGAGAAAGTAGGAATTACTGACGGAGATCTGGCGCCCAGCGACTCGACTCGTCGTTTGAGCGTTTTTACTCGAGTCTGCGCCGATGTTTTATTCATGAGGGGACAATCGGGGACACTTTGACGGAATTCGCGGCCCAGCTGGCTTGAGCGACTGTCCTTCGCCGCGCCGCGTGTGATGAGAGCGGGGAGGCCTCCCATCAGTCGCTCAGACAGAAAAAGAAAAATTTGATGGGTTGGCCACGACTGCGATAGTGCGGCCGGGCCGAAGGTACAACTGAGTGCAAATATAGTCTCCGGGCTGCCTGCTTAGTGGCAACTTTATTGATGTCACGGTGGAAGCTCTTCATTCACTTTCCTCTCTCTCCCTCTCCTTCCCTCTCCTCTCCCCCTCTCCCCGTCTCCCTCCCGGTCATCCTCACTCTTCCCCTTTTTCCCGCTCTCCTCCCAATCGGACTCTTAGTTTTCGATTGTTTTCGATACATATCGGAGATTGACCGAGTTGCACCCGGCCCAGTTAGACGCGAATTCAAGTGCTCAGCAACCGCGTACAATCCAAGCTAGAGGTCTGCTTGCAGTAGAAGTTTATTGCGCTTGAAACTTTCTTTCTTTCCTCAAATGTCATTTTGTCGTGTCTTTTTCAGACATTTTTTCAGCGGATTTTCAATGTTGGAAATGAATGTGAGAATATCTTAAGTCCTGTTCACCTGTGAGCAGAAACTGAGAACTGGATGCACAGCAGCTTGGCTGAAGTAAACCAGATTGATGTTTTTAATAAAACGCAACTTGGGGGGGGGGGTTGGCTCTCGTGCTAAAGTTAAATTTAGACTCTGCTCGAGGAGGCCGATTTGGCTTTTTTCTAGGCCAGATGAAGCAGGCAGAAGCTGTTGAAGGCAGAGCTGATCGCTCAATATTGCTACAATCTTGGCCTGTCTGCTTCTTTTAGCCAGTCCAAGCAAGCAGGGAGCAATCAGCAGCCTCCTCAGGCATTTGATGGCCTCTCTCAGCCGCTTTGAACCCACTAAAGTATCCATGCACTGCCCCTAATCTCTCTCATTACTGTCTGATCCATCTATTCCGTCCGGTCTCTCTCTAATCCACCTAATCTCGTTACAATCCACCGAATCTCTCTCTAATTCATCCATCTAATCTCTCTTTAATCCATCTAATCTCGTTCTAATCCGCCGAATCTCTCTCTAATCCACCGAATCTCTCTATCTCTCATCCGTCTAATCTTTCTCGAATTCGCCGAATCTCTCTCTCTATCTCTCTCTAATCCATCTGATCTCGTTCTAATCGGCCGAATCTCTCTATCTCTCATCCATCTAATCTCTTTCTAATCCACCGAATCTCTCTCTCGTCCATTTAATCTCTCTCTAATCCATATAATCTCTCTTATTATTTTCTCATCTATCCAATCCATCTAACCCCGCTCTAATCTATCTAATCTCTCTCTTATTTATCTAATCTCTCCCTAATCCATCTAATCTCTCTCTAATCCATATAATCTCTCTCTAATCCATATAATCTCTTAGATCCACTTACCAGAGCAATCTCTGTCTAATCCTAATCTCTCTGATAACGTCACTGACACTACTGACTGGCGTACGCTCGTAAACTCCAGTAGACTGCAGCCTCCTGATGAGGGAAATGTAAACTGGAATTCGCGGAATTGGATTTGTAAAATAATGCTTCTTGTCTTGCCTGCAATTTAATTAATTGCGAAACCTGCTTCCGCTGATTAAACGGCTGTAGAGAATGGAGAGGATCAGCAGATTTCTCAACAAATTTCTCGCGCAACTCTCATAATAAATCCCATTGAAAATGAACCCATATTTCAAATTTGTTGAAGCTGTCAATTCTGTGAAAGTCGACTCCGGAGCTCTGCATCAATTTTTGTTTTTTTTTTGCTTTTCAACACGGTTTAAAGGCAGCCGATCGTTTTTATTATTGCTTTTGTTTTGCTAAGCTAGAAAGTTTGAAAGTACTGAAAAGATTCCAGTTTTTTACAAGAAAACATCCAATGTTGGAATCCTACAGAGTAAAGGCAGGTTGGGCCATAGACAGCGCGCAAGTTTGGATGTCCGATTTCGGGCTGGCTGGATTTCTCTCTATCAGAAATTTGCCATAAATTTTACATCAGCAATGACAACAGCCATACTTGCTTTATCTGCAAATTGGAAAGTCCAAAAAGGCAAAATATTGTCAATTTCAGGCTAAAATCAGATAAATTCATACCTACGAGCTATATTTAGCTGATGTGCTTTGCGGAATATCACCAAATTATTCTCGTGAAATTTTGGTGAATACCGGCTGGCGCTAGCATTTCTAAACAGACCTCCTCTCGACTCGCAAATCAAATAGCACGATCACACGCCTTGCAGTGGCCTTCAATCAGAGATGATGCATTAGCCCGATCCCCCTCCCTGCAGGCTCTCAAGTTGCGCCTCGGGTAACCAGATCCCGGTTCCCAGATTCCGGATCCTCGGAGTTCACGCAAATTCCACATCTGTCTTAGAGTCTCCCTGAGAGCGACAAAGAAAATCTAAATGGGATTGCAGATTCGCTCAGCCCTTGAAACGCGGAATGATATGAGGAAATTCGCATCCCCGATGCCTCCTTAATCTTCCATCCTAAGCGGATGGAGGCTGCGACTTCAAAGAGCCCAAAAGGCGACTCCCGCCCGCTAGTGCAGTGCTGGGTTAATCCGCGTTATTAGCGGGAGTGGAGCCGCGGGCCGGCACTCCCCCCCCCCCTGCTGCGCCGTGAGAGTCGATGAGGAGCGGCCGCCAAGCAGGCAATCAATCAATCAATCAATCAAGTGCTTTTAATACAATGAGAAACCGGAGCGGAGCAGGGCGCAGGTCAGACACGAACTATTTTTACATTCTCAGAGAAAGGGTATCGAAGACTGAATTTAAAAAATCAATAGAAAGAAGTTTCAGGTAAGCCGAAGGTGAAAGCAAAACACTATTCTGTGCAATGCACCTGTTGCTTTACAGTATCAGGTTGTCAATCACTTTCAACCCGCGTCGCTTCAAAAATTCTTCTACGCGTAAAAAAGCACTTGGCATATACAGTACATTCTGACCTCCCAGTACAGTACATTCTGACCTCCCAGTACAGTACATTCTGACCTCCCAGTACAGGACAATCTGACCTCCCAGTACAGGACAATCTGACCTACCAGTACAGGACAATCTGACCTCCCAGTACAGTACATTCTGACCTCCTAGTACAGTACATTCTGACCTCCCAGTACAGGACAATCTGACCTCCCAGTACAGGACAATCTAACCTCCCAGTACAGGACAATCTGACCTCCCAGTACAGGACAATCTGACCTCCCAGTACAGGACAATCTGACCTCCCAGTACAGGACAATCTGACCTCCCAGTACAGGACAATCTGACCTCCCAGTACAGGACAATCTAACCTCCCAGTATAGGACAATCTGACCTCCCAGTACTGGACAATCTGACCTCCCAGTACAGGACAATCTAACTTCCCACACGACGCTCTGACTTTTACCGGACTCGCAGACCTTCTCAGTGAATTCACAGGCTTTTTAGTAGTTCTCACTGGACCATCTGAAGCATTCAGTTTCCCTCACGCCTCACCTCTCCGCTCGCTGAGCTGACTGAGAAGAATCCCACAATTCCGGGATATTTATCCTTGAGATCCTGCACTGGCATGTCAAACTTCGCCACCTTGTCGCAGTGAGTCCCCACAACAAAGATTGGCACGCCGGGAGCGTGGCAGGAGATGCTGTTCATCCAGAAGTCCAGGCCAGCGTGCTCGAAGCCCAGCCGCATGTTCCACACCAGCAGGTACACGGCGCGGGCGGTCAGGAAGAACTGGTGCGTGTTGTAGTACAGCGTCTGGCCGGCGAAGTCCCACACGCTGAAGGTGACGGACTGGCCTGACCTGTTGATTGTCCATGTGCTGATGTCAATGCCATCCGTGATGGCCTCCAGGCGAATTTGCGGCGCCTTGAAGTCCGGCGACATCAGGGCTCGCATGAGACTGACGGGGATCGGGGATGGGGCGGGAGCTTATGATCCTTGAGCACCGACTCTGATTCAGGAGGTTTGAAGCAGTAAAGTGACGATTTGACTCAGGAGGTTTGAAGCAGTGAAGTGACGATTTGACTCTGGAGGTTTGAAGCAGTAAAGTGACGATTTGACTCTGGAGGTTTGAAGCAGTAAAGTGACGATTTGACTCAGGAGGTTTAAAGCAGTAAAGTGACGATTTGACTCTGGAGGTTTGAAGCAGTAAAGTGACGATTTGACTCTGGGGGTTTGAAGCAGTAAAGTGACGATTTGACTCTGGGGGTTTGAAGCAGTAAAGTGACGATTTGACTCTGGGGGTTTGAAGCAGTAAAGTGACGATTTGACTCTGGGGGTTTGAAGCAGTAAAGTGACGATTTGACTCTGGGGTTTGAAGCAGTAAAGTGACGATTTGACTCTGGGGGTTTGAAGCAGTAAAGTGACGATTTGACTCTGGGGGTTTGAAGCAGTAAAGTGACGATTTGACTCTGGGGGTTTGAAGCAGTAAAGTGACGATTTGACTCTGGGGGTTTGAAGCAGTAAAGTGACGATTTGACTCTGGGGGTTTGAAGCAGTAAAGTGACGATTTGACTCTGGAGGTTTGAAGTACGAGCTAGTAAAGTGACGATTTGACTGTGGGGGTTTGAAGTAGTGAAGTGACGATTTGACTGTGGGGGTTTGAAGTAGTGAAGTGACGATTTGACTCTGGGGGTTTGAAGCAGTGAAGTGACGCTTTGACACTGACTTGAAGAACTTAAGTGACGCTTTGGCTCCAATTTGGGCATGAAACGTGAGGCTCTGACTGTCGCGTGAAGTTACTCGTACAAGCTTCAATAGACGGCAGTGCATTAGTCACAATTCATCAATTCATCAATGAACAATGGATGTAACAATAGATTCCATTTCCAAAGCCGATTTATTAGTTTCTATTTTTAGAGACACCGAAACTTTCAATCCACTGCAAAGTGAAATGAGTAGCCGTTTAGGCCAGTCTCACCTCGTCTTCCCAGCGCCGCCCAGGCCGACAAACATGAGCTTGGTGCGGTAGCAGGCGACACTGCCGCTGGCCAGTCGGCGAAGGTAGGCGATGGTGGCCATCATGCCCTGCGCCAGGATCTCCTGGGGCGGCGTCTTCAGGTTCTCGCAACCCTGCATCGACAGCACTGAGGGTCGGGTACGTAGCGGGGAGTGCAGTTTTGCGATGTGGCTTGCCGCTTGTGTCTGCCTGACATCTATATCGTATCTATCTTATTCTATCTCATCTTGTCTACGTCTGTCCGGGGTCCAGGATGAATGCATTTGTATCCTGTGTATTTGGCTTCAATTATACTTTAACTGCATCGCATTTATCTGCCAATGCACAACACGCTTGTAAGTCCAGCCTTGAAAAGACTGGAAAAAACAATCAGACATGGCTTTTGAAATTGCAACTAGCTTGGCGCTGATGCAGAAGCCAGATGCTCTGTGAAATCCTCATCTGCACTGTTTGCATTTATCCGCTTCCCCCAGCACGCGATGTTATTTTATTGTTGCCGAGACGGCCCCGCCTCACTGCGCATCTCCCCGTCCATCTCTACTGTCGAAAGAGTGCATGACAACGCAGGCTCCTCAGCCACCATACCTTTCAGTTCCGGCAGGTTGCCCTGGACGCTCTCCAGGTAGAGATTGTTGTCCAGTACGAGGGTCCGGAGCTGCTTGAGGGCCGAGATCTCCTGCGGCACCCGCCGGATGCCCTGGTTGCTGAGCACCAGCGACTCCAAGCTGCGGCAGCCCAGCAGTTCCATCGGGAACTCGGCCTCACTCGGCCCGCCGCCGTCCTCAACGCACAGACGAGGCACCACGGCGAACAGCTCGGCTAGGAAGTTCTGCAGCTCCTGCGCCTGCAGGATTTTATCATTGTTAACGTCGTGTCGGGCGAACAGCTCCTCGCCGATGCCTTTCAGCGCCTTCTGCACCGCGAAGCCGTGGTTGCGGTACTCGGACCAGGCCTTGTAGGACATGATCAGCCCGGCGCCCAGGCCGCCGCCCCCGCCGCCCCGGCTGCGCTGTGCCTGGCTGATCCGCCGGGCCCGCGGAGCCTCTCCGGAGCTGCCCTCGCCGCCGCCCTCGCCGCCACCATCGCTGCCGCCGCCGCCGCCGCCGCCACCGCCGCCGCCGCGACCGCCGCGACTTTTAGACATCTTGGGCAGCGGGACGCCGGACAAGTTGAGCTGCTTGAGCTTCTTTAGCCGGCCGAATCCGGCTGGAAGGCGCCGGATCAGCGTCTCCTTTAGCAGGAGGTTCGTAAGCGCCGACATGCGGCCAATCTCCTCCGGCAAGCGGTTCAGCTGCGTCCCGCTGGCGTCCAGCAGCGAAAGCGAAGGCAGGTCGCAGACGAAGGTAGGCAGGTAGCTAATGGGATTGTAGCTCAAGTTGAGAAACTTTAAACGCTTCAGCCTGCTCAGGCTGGGGTCCAGCTTAGTGATGAAGTTTTCGTGCAACTGCAGATTGATGAGGCCCTCGGACATCTGGCTGAGCCAGCCGGTGTCGCGCATCTTGCACCGCGACAGCTCCAAGTTGGTGAGGTTGGCCGCCGAGAGCAAAGCGCGTTGGGGAACGGCTGCGGCAGCACCTGGTTCTTGGCGCGAATATTGCGAAGGCAGTCCACGTGGCGGCCAAGATCATCTTGCGTCAGGACGGTCTTGGCCGCCGTGTGCGAGTCGCAGAGGTCGCGGCTGTGCGAATGTAGCATCTGGGCGATGCGCAGCCCGTTGCCGCTGGCGGATTCCGGACGAGCATCCTAGAGGGGTTTTCCACGGGCTTGCCACGGTTAATCCATAAGCTTTGATGGGATTTTATCGTTAGAAACGTAGGTATGGTTGGTTAAATTTTGGTTAAATATGCAGCAACTCTGCTTACATATCCATAATTTTTGTTCCTAAAGTATTGCAGTGTCATAGTCTCGCTTCATAGTATCGCTTATAGTGTAATGATGTGTCAGTCATAGCGTCTTCGTTCCTGTCATCTCTGTCTGCTGCAGTGCATTTCTTCGTGTCTTAACTCAAGGAATTACGATTTTTTGTATTTCCTTCAGCGATAAAACAATGTATAGCACAACATTACTTTTAGACGTCATTTTGTCCTCTGAGGAAGGAACGCGCTGCATAATATGCAACTTTCGACTGCTGGCAAGCAGTGCGTCTGACATTGGAGACCGCCACCAACGGGATTAGTCATAACCCTTCATACCCTTCATACTCTTCTTAATGCATTGCTACACTCGTATCTGCCCACAATAGCATCTCAGCCCCGGCGAATCACTTCCCTATACAGGCCCACCTGCCACTTACCGCCCTGCCAGATCTGACCCTAGCAACCGGTCCAGTTTTGGCGCATAGGCTGCTCTCCTTGTAGCCGTCCTGTTCCAGCATCCGCTTCAGCAGCAGCTGATCTCTGTAGCTGCGCAGCACCGGCCAGATTCCCTGTGTGATCTGCGGGCAGGGGCATCAGTCTAGCTAAGTCTTGGTAATTAAGAGAGGCCGGTGCCAGCACTGCTTACCTGATTGACGCCCAGTTCGCTGTCGATTCCGGGCAGGTAAGCCAAGTCTGCCTTGGACAGAAAGGACTGCAAATTGGGCGCATTAACAGGTGTGTAAATAAACAAATACACACATTTATGCCAGTCGCTAGACACAGCAGAGAAAGCAAATTAAGAGTCTCACGGTGAATCGAAGCAGCATTCCAATCAGATAGATGAGGTTGGTATCGTAGTGCTTCACTACATATCGGTACTCGTCCTCGGACAGCTCCACTCCCTGCTTGTCCAGCAGGTGCATGTCGCTCGTGTTGGCGCCTGTTGCGTTCATTGAGAGCGAATTCGGCGATAGAAAATGGGAACTAAGAAGCAATTTGGGAGCAAAAAGAAACAAAAAAGCAAGCCGCGCATTCAATCGATTATCGAAGAGCCAAAATTCCGGAGCAACTGGCCAGGCAAATATTGAATAATCAGGCAATCAGGCAGTCGTGCCGGAAAGCCTGGCCTAGGCACAAGTGCGTTTCGCAGACCGGGGACAGACACTCCCGCCTCCCTGCTGCAGTTCGCAAAGAGAGAGCGACATAAACACTGGGAAAAACAGGCAGCGGAAAAGTTTACCCGAAAGTCAATCAGACAACGGATTAGCGGCAGGCCTCGCTTTTAGCCAAGCGGACTCCGGCTCGGGCAACCGGCCGCCTAGGGCATCAATGCAATCCAGGCTATTAGCCTCAGCTTGTCATGCGAATCAAAACAAGAAGCGATGGGATTATAGAAATTCCCCAAGCGAGCCGGAGCCACATGAGGCGGGAGAAGCATCTGCCGTTAAGCTTGATATTGACGTCACAGCGCGAGACATCAGCGGGAGCTCAAGCTCTCCAATCCCCAAATGGAGAACTGTTGAGCACTGTAGCACAAATTTAAACCGACAACTATGAGGCATCTTACGTCTCAAATAGCAGTCAGCGCGCTTTGAGGACCTGAAGTCAACCATCATATCTCTCGTATTTACCATATGAGCCGTTTAAGTCTATGGCCCACCCGCCTTTAATCTGCACGAACTCGCGCCCGAATATGAATTATGGCCACATTCATTAATCTACCACTCGCCTAGCCGGAAATCAAAGGGCAAAGGAGGTTTATTATGGGCAGACTTCTCGAGCAGCCGCAGCCGCAGCCGCAGCCGCAGCCGCAGCCGCAGCAACCGCAGAAGCGCCAGTCGACCAGCAGTCGCCAGCCCGTTCCAGCGGCAAAGCAGTCGAACAATGTGGGCTCAGAAGCGAACTGGCTAGACTCAGTCAGCACTTTCTCGGTGCCCGAGAAGTTGCTCCGCTTCGCGGCGACCATCCCTCAGGCGCCACCGTCCCGGCTGGCTTCTGCGCCGCCGCCACCGCTGCAGCTGCTTCCAGCCGGCGGTTTCATGTGCGAGTACCGCAACGGCGCCGCCGATGTGCGCGAGTTCTTCGCCCACCTCGGCTGGCCGCAGCTGCTGCCGAGGCCCAGCGAGAAAATGTGCGGCGGCGGCAGCGGCAGCAGCGTAGCCAAAAGCGTCGGTACCTGTGGCCCAGCCAACCGGCAGTGGAGCTGCGTCTGCGTGCAGTCCGCCCTCGCGGCCATGCCCGACTTCGCTTTCTTCTGGGGCAACCTGTCGTCCAGCACATATGCCCTGTGCATGGCGGCCAGCCAGCAGCGCCACAGGCCGATGGTGATGAACCGCATTCCCTGGGTGACGTTGATCAGCAACAAAAGCCAGCTGGCCGTCACCTGCATGGCGCACAAGCACTCCAGCACCAGCCTCTGCCTGCAGAGCCACATACCGGCTACATTCATCGTTGATCGAGACACAGACCGGAGCTCTCTGCCGGCGCTGGCCCGGCGCCTTCTGGCCATGCACCCGGTGTGGATAGTGAAGCCGCACAACTACGCAAAGGGCGAAGGAATTCAGTTGGCATTTCGCGAGGACGGCGAGGCAGCGATGCTGCGCAGCCTGTCCAGCGACCGCTGGGGCATCGGCAAGGTGGTGCAGTGCTACATGACCGACCCCATGCTGCTCAGCGGCAAGAAGTTCGACTTGCGCGTCTTCCTACTCCTAGTAACCACCGGCTCAGGGCTGCTGGCGTTCTACCACACCGGCTACGTGCGGCTGGCGCTGAATGACTTTCTGGTCTGCGACAAGCAGCGCCTGGACACGCACCTCACCAACCAGGCAGTGCAGGCCAAACAGTCTGGCTACGAGGCTAACAAGGAGGACACCATCTGGACGGTGCAGCAGATGAACAGCTACCTCAACCAGCTGCCGAGCAGCGAATTCGGCAACGACTGGACGATCAGGGAGCTGCATCCGAAGGTCAAGTTGCTCGTGGCCGCCCTGGTTGAGGCTGGCGGCGCAGGGTGCAGAAGGACCGGCGCAACAGCAGCGGCAAGCAGCAGCAGCAGCCAGCAGCCAGCCAGCAGCAAGCAGTGGGAGCGGCACCCGTGCCGGAACACGTTCAGCCTGCTGGCCTGGACGTCTGGTGGACTCGGCCGGCAAGCCCTGGCTGATCGAGGCCAACGCGGATCCCGCGCTCAGCCGGCAAACCCGGACATTGGAGCGGCTGCTGCCGACCATCACGGCGGAAGCATTCGTCTGGCCATGGAGATCATCTACAAGTGCCACGGTGCCGACCCGCAGGCACCGGCACCGGCAGCCGAAGATTTGGCCTTCCTGCAGAACTTCCAGCACATTGGTTTCTACCCAGTGACAGAGAAATGAGGGCCGGTCTCGCAGTGCTGCTGCTCAGCTCTGCTCGCTTCAGTTTATAAAAGACGCGCGTCGCCAGTCCCTCCCTGGCCGGTGCTCCTCATTTT